>JAVSBS010014587.1:0-49026 GCA_033124195.1 Coracias cyanogaster | reverse complement strand
ATTATTTAGGCAAATTTCCGTGTATCAGATCCTTACTAGTTAACAGAGTTCATGTTCTTGGGAAAACTCTCTCTCTAATTTCTTCTTTCATTACACAAGCTGAAAAACAAACTTCTCAAATTAACCAAGTCACCAAGGTCAATCCAAGCATACTTTGGTGAAATGTAAGGAAAACATCACATAAAGAAAAAAAAAAAAAAAAAAGAACGAAAAAAGATACATAGGTACTTTCTGCTCTGGAACTGCAAAATAAGAATGCCTGTACACAGCACTGAAGGTTTATACACACCTATAAAAATGAATCTTTATAAGTAATGGGAAAAAAACAAATCTTTTGACCCAGCACCCCTGTAAGCCTCACTGAAAATACCATGAGAGTGAGCATTCCATCAGCACCGCCACTGAAATGTTCTAATTAGGCACTTTCAGCATGTTAACTGTGTTTTGACAAAATTTAAGTTGATGGCACCAAGGACATTTCTACCACTCTAAACAGTTACTAAACTAATCTTGTGTAACACAAACCACTGAGAAATATAGTCCATAAACTGGCTTCTCAAATAAGCTTAGAATGATCTTGTACCCTCTCCTTTCAGCAGATGAAAAAGGACAAAAAAGACACAGTGCAGCAGGTCGCTGAGATGTGTGTGGCATTTCACAACCTGGGCCAAAATCTGCTTTCAGTTTTATGGCTAAATAATTGCAGTAGCCCTTACCCCAAATCTCAGATCACTCCCCTAAAGCCACCGTGGTCTTAAAGGTTAACAACTGGAGATGTATTTTCTTAACTCAAGCAAGTAAAAAGGAGGGAAACAAGGAATGTCAGAGAGGGGAAATGCATACACTTTATACATATTCAGTGGATTCTACTTGCAAAAACCACTTCAACTGCTACTCTCTCTGTTTAAATAGTCTATGATTGGAAAAAATCAATACCTTTCTGCTTATCCCATTCTTATTTATAACAGCTTATTACATTTTAATTTGTCCAACTGTTCTATTGGATTTCCAGGGGAAATGTGCTAAAAGCCCATGAAAGCAATATATACTTTATTAATGAACTGTGATCCACCATCATGGAAGAGAACATTGGATTTCTCCATTTTTGCCACGCTGATACCACATTACTCCACAAATGTGCTACTACGCTTAATTAATTAACTTTTGTCCAGTGTTATATAAATGCTAAGCAGTAGTTTTAAGACCAGTGTTCAAGTTGGAATTTGCTGGCTAATACCAAATTTCTGCAAAGTTGTTACATACACAAAAAGACACTCTGCTCTCTGCTCCCAGATCTGTGGTTGTCACAGTGATTAAAGCCCCATGTTTCCTAAACAATTAACTAGCATAGTCTATTAAATCTCACTTTATTACTTTGAATGGATTGAGATGGTACAATAATCCAACTCGGAAGCAAGACAGAATTTACATCTCTCTTTCAGAAAATGGATGAGACATAAAAAGAACAACATGGTGGATAAGACCAAATCCTCACATGTTCTCAGTCTGGTTTACATTTCATTTTCTCTGCTGCACCATAAGCAAGCTTTAGCAGCGATAGACTCAGATTATGTAAAAAACAAAGAGAGAGAGTGCTCTCAAGGCTACAAAAACAATTCACTTTAAACAGAACAAACACATCACTCAGTATGTTTTGACAAATTTAAATGTGCTATCAGCTGAAATGTTTGTTTTCTTTGACTAGTACTGCTGGAGACAGTTCTGCATGTTGCATGTCCCATGCTGCAACTTAAATTCAATTTTCTGATTTGGAAAGTTTTTCTGTTAGTGTTTCAAATGGAATATATGACCTGCAATTCATTTGTATTTCCTGTGTAATTAGTAGCTGGCAAGTAAAACAAATTAGGTGCTTGATAAACACACACAATTATATTTTCAAAGCAGTTGTATTTATGCTTGGAAGGAAGGACAGTTTTATGAATATGTAATCAAGGACGTAAAATTGGAAAGAAAACAAAACAGAGCACAGTTAATTTGGTGGTAGCGGCAAATTAACACTATGCCAAGCCCCCTGCACATGCACTGCCCTGATAAACTTGTTTTGGCAAAGGTTCACTCTAAGAGGAGCCTGGTAATCCTTCTACTGTGTTTGCTCTTCTTTATTAGCCCTTTGAGAAAATATTGTTTATAAAATAAAGATCTGCGCGAGCAAAGATAACAGAGTCCCCATTTCCTGCCTAACCTGTTTAATAGCTAACAAGCTGGGAATATATAGCTCAATCTTTCTGTTTCCTTTATATATTTGGCTACAGGTATGTGCTGCACACCAGTGATTACCAAGCATTCATGAGCAGCTGTGCCTCCAAATGAAACATGAAACCAAACTGAAAGTTTGTTTGAAATGGAAGTAAAACCTGGCAGATGGCAGCATCCAGAAATAGCACCACTGAAACGGAATTTTTTGTGCAGCTCCTGCTCCAGAGCACTAGTGAGAACCAGGGGGAGGACGACTCAGCAACGATCTACATGGATAAAAGGGGAAAAATAAAAAGTAAAGGCAGGTTTAGGGGGAAGGGAAACCACAGAGGGGATGAAGAGAAAAGAGGAAAATTAGCTTCAGATGTCAACACTAAAAAAGAACAGAAACTTCAGGCAGGATCTATTAGCAAATGTGAAGGATTGTGAGTATGAGCTGGGTTTATTCCTAGAGCAAAAGAAAAACTAGCGGAGATGTATGGAAAGAGGAATCACTTAGAGAAAGAAGATGAAAACTGACCAGCTGTCTGGATCAAACAAAGAAGAATTTAAATCTTAATATACTTTTGATATATTGTGGGAAGTCATTATGCTGAAACAGATGCACATCTCAGTTTTCAAAGAGATATGGGGTTAACGGCATATACCAAAAGGAACATTCAGTAGATCCATTTTAGGTACTTTGCAAGAGAAAGTTGTGACTTTATGTTTTATTTTTGAAAATTTTTTTAGCAAGGTAAAATTATCACTAATAAGAGAACAAGGAGAAATCCCAAACAAAACATGCAGCTTTGCTAGGTGACAATCTATGAATCACAGAGAATACACCACCACAACATCCAGGCAAAGATGCATCTCCAGAAGCGTGTTTCCTCTTGGGAGAGGGCTGCACATGCTCCGAGGCTGGGCTCTGGGACTAAGGCTGCGCATCCAGCTGCCGCAAGCTGTATCTGCCGCAGCCACAGAGCAGATGCTCATCGCCAGCAGCTCCACGCTGCTCTCCATATAGTTTTCGCCAAGGTGGAGCTTGGGGGCTGCAGTGCCATGAGCACAACCCGTGTTTCCCTTCTGCAATCTTGTTTACAGCTGACAACAACTTTGTGTAATTATTCGAGCCTAAATTTCCCACAAATGGCCTAAAGCTGAATATGAGAGGAAATGCTACCTGAAGTGATTCAGCCTTTGGCAGTTCCCTGTTGGACTGACACTACACCCTCCCTCCACTATCACAGTGGTCTTGTAAGAGCAATTCATCTTTCTCAGGAATACAGGCATTTGCCTTTGACATATTTATGCACAGCTCCTCTCTGCAAGGCCTAAGTAAATCTCAATAAGAAGGTTTGGAAGAGTCTAAACGACTTTTCAAGATGGGATTTTGCCCAGGAAAGTCACAGTACTATTTAGAAAAAAAGCCACATAACCGATTCCACTTTGATTGATTGGCGTTAAACGAATCCCATCACTGCTTTCTAAGTAAGGAGGCCAGAAGAAATGAGTTGCTCTCCATTCATCGTGCAACACACAAGGTGGAAAAATATAACATGACAGAGTGATTAGAAACTGGAAATTAAGATCACATCTGGATGTAGGAATAGCCTAAAACTTGAACGTTCCCCTTTTAAAATGTCTTTTTCAATTAATGCTGTCTTTTGGCTGCAACTAACATCAGACCATTCAGTAGCCTGAAATCCGCAAAATGATGGGCAGATTATTCCGATGACTTGAAAAGATCTCTAATTGCACTGCTGCTCTTCCACATCTCCTTGTTTAGGGAAAGCTGACAACCTTGCCTCCCTGACAAAAACTGTTACAGATGATTCAGACGAGTTGCTCGTGACAACGCTTCGTAAAAAATCTTCTAATATGAGTCACTTTATGATGATTCATTTACTTTTTCATCATTTTAAAACAAACTTCTCTGTATGAAAAAGCTTACAGTCCTCATTGAAGAGACAATTTGCAATTGCAAAGCTGTATTTTTTATTAGAGACAGAATTGCTGCTTTGCCAAAACAAAGCTCTTCTGAGCAATTTTCATCTATTTCTAGCCTTGTAAACCAAGCCCAATCTGAGTGCAATGTTGAAAACAGTGACATCAGATGTTCTGCAGCATGGGTGGGTTACTAGGCGACGCTGCAAAGTTCTGCAATGTTATCCAAAATCCCAAGCTTTCTCAAAACTACAGTCATTATATTGTGTTCACCCATTAAATAAATATCTGGTGCAACAAAGTAAAAAACCTGTGAAAAGTTTTGCATCAATAGATTTTCTTTAAAAGTTAATTCCACAAATCTCAAATAGCAATGGAGGTTTTGCTGTACAGCGAATATTTGTTTTGCTAAGGAAGAGTAGAGTAACTGCTTTACAAAATTGGAAGCTATGGACATTTATTGATTAGGGATTTTGCTATTAGGTTTGAAGTCTAAGATTTTTCATAATGTCCCCAGAAGACCAGAATTCTGACCAGTCCTTGGCAGAGAGCTACACTGGAAGGGATACACACACTCATAAAACAAAATATTGTCTTACTATATTTAAGCAGTCACAGCAGCTGTGTGGGAAGGTCGGCAAACTTGTAACCAAGGGAATCCCCCTAATACTAAGAAATTTCACTCATGTTTCAACTTGCTGAGAGCCAATGTCTCTAATTCCCACAAGAATAGTCATACACAGGTTAGCAGAATTCTGTAGAGACTGAAACCAAAGAAAGTTGTCTTTATTGCTGCTATACTGATGGACTTCTGAGTCAATAGCATGGATTAATGGGAAGCTAAACAGACAGGCCTAGGTTGAGGGAGGAAATTAAATTACTCCTTACAGTCAATTAACAATAGGAGTGTGACAGGAACACCAAAACCAAGGGAATACAAAGTCAAATTTTCAACCAAGTCCTCATCAAATGCTGCTCTCCCCTTTGGGGATATGACTGCAAAACAGCAGAAGATTTTACAAACTGGGCATGCTTTGCTCTGCAGTTGTTAAGTCTCTGGAGAGAGCTGAGGATTCCTTTTAGGAACCCAGATTTCACACATCATGTTTGTAGGTTAGACCGGTGATGCCCAGGTTGAGGAGCCTAAGGCTTCTGAAGAGGTCAAAAGAAACTTCAGCTATGCAAACATCATTCAGAAAAAAAAAAATATATATATAGACACGCACATATATATATATATGTGTGTTGCTATTGTAAAACAAATAAATAACTGGATGTTGTGTAACATGCAGATCTGTACAACTAAGTCATCTGAATGAATTATTGCACATATTAAAGAGGGCAAAAATCATGTCTTCCATTATACATAAATTAGTGGGTTGTGTTTATCCAGTAAAGCAAGACTGAATACTTTATTATTAAAATGAGCTTGTTGGGAAGATGAAAAGCTCTGGAGTATACTCTGAAGTAAACTTATAATTGCATCATTCTAGTGGTTTCACAGTATTTTCAGTGTGTTGTCATTTCCTCATAAATTTGGATTTCAACCTTTTGTGATCTTTTATTAAGAAAGCACAAAGTTTTCTCCACATACCCACAGAGGCTGAACTCTGAGCTTAAGTAAAACTCTCCAAGTCTCTCTCTACTAAGAGCAAAGTTATACTTCCACATTGTATCTATTTAGGAGGGGAACGTATAGAAAATCTGGTACTTACAAGCGATGTGAAAGAAGAACATTAGCACATGGTTCTGGAGATCTTTCTGGCAAAACTGTTCAGCTGTTCCATAACAGCTATTTAAGGCAAGTACTGCTTTTTCTTATTTCAAAAATATTCTCAGCTAGAGTTTGCTTTCTGCCTCCAGCAGCTTGTTTCCCCTCAAGCCTGTTGATACAAAGTGCTGTTTATGAATATGCCGTTTTACTCGGTATCTGTGATACCCATGCAAACAGCCTGAAGCAAAAGGAAGCAAAGATGAAGGTGTTTCAAATTCTCCCTGATGGTCAGAAAACTCAAGCAATGGAAGAACACAACATTGCCAAATAAATGGGATAAGGTAAAGGCCCATGACTACAATAAGACACACAGGTAACTTTATCTGGCCCATAGATGTATGCTCCTGTGATATGCTAGTGTTAATCAAAAGCAGAATTATATAGCTCTTTATGTTCATTTCTGATTTCTCCTACACCAAAAATACAGTATGCTATGCCTCTCCAAATCATTAACAAATTCAGCTACCACCAGCTTCCTGTATCTTATGAGTATCTCCCAAGTTTTTTCCACCTCTTCTTTTCTCCTGCCCTAACCCATCAGTCTCCTGCCTCCCAGACGAAGCTGGTATAATATCTATAAGCTCCAGTCCGATGTTGCAGGGTTGCCATAAATTTAAGTATTGTTCAAGGGTAGTAATGCTCTCATAACTTTACCTCAATTAAACTCTTTGCAAATACTTTGTGTCATGCATATATTTATTGGTGAAGAGATACCAAAAAAAAAAACCCCACAGAGAAGTCAAACACTTTTCAACTTTCTATTTGCTCGGACATACTTTATTGGGCAGGTATTAAAAAGTTCTAGGAATAGCCTAAAAATTGCAATGGAAATTAACTCAGTGTGCATTGATTGATAACCTAAAAATACTTGTCTGTTTTCAACCTGTATAATAATTTTAAAAGACGATTTAAAAATACTGTATTTTACTACTGCGCCCCTCTGTTCCTTACAATTTTATTCTTTGAGCATCTCAAGAGTCACATCAGGGTTGTTGAACCACCAACCTGTATTTTTGTCAAAAGCCGATGCTCAGCCATTGTGAGGCACACATTGAAAGCACCGTGATTTAAGTTGTGACAAGGCATGGCACCCTTAAACTTCCTGAACTCCCAAATTTAACAGAATTTTTAATTTCCTCTTCTGAGTATTGATAAATCGGTATCTGTAACAGCATCTGCCAACCTGCTGCACTATCCCACTTACCCACAGCTACTCCACACCTGATGGGAGCATTCTTATCTGCTGCTAACCCAACACAGTAGTACATTAATTCCGCCTCTAGACAATTAACCCCCTGTCTGAATCATATTTGCCGGATTGAAATTTCTCAGGGACTCAAAGTATTTTATTAAAGGCTTCATAGGCTAAATGCTAACAGCACTAATTCTCTTTTTTGTTGAGTTCCCCCAGGGATGAATAAAAGAGTCAATTTAGCTGGCTAGCCTTTGTTTTCAGAAGCTGACAATATCAAAGAGGGATATAGATAGTGGATATAATCCTACAATATGAGATTTTTGATGTTCAGCTCTGAGTGAAGTGGTTGCCTAAGTTATTAGTGTACATAGTAGTTGCCCCCTATATTGAACTATGTAATTAATAAAGAAATATGAACTCACTAAGTTAAAACTTAAATACCGCCAGCATAAAGCTCAATATTAATGTGGTGTTCATTAAGCATCAAGAGGAAGAAAAAACATATAAAGGAAGTTTGATTCTCTTTAACTACTATTATTCTCCAGTGTCTCACAGCAGACTATTACTTACATATATGATCTGGTACACACAGGATTTGTTATCCTTGTATTACACACTTTAATATTTTTCAATTACTATGATAAGCATCTGATTTACTTCACAGTAGCCTTATAAATAGCAATATTGTCTGATAGATCCAAAGAAGACCTGGTAGAAATTATTTCAAACTGCATGAATTATCTTGCAATACATAGGCAAAGCCATGGCATATATGCAAATGTCTTGCGAATTCCACCTGAAATAACTCTGAAAATAGAAACATTTTATTACAACACTTCTGCAGTGTAATAAGTTCACTTGCCTAATTCATTTAAAAAAAAGTCTTATCCAACATCTTGAGATTATTGCTGTAGAGAATTTGAACAATTCTTTGAGAACCACAGTGAAAATCTTGGGACACCAAACTTTGCATATTCAGTATTAGGAAGGGAAATAGATTCATGGGTGAAAGATCATCTCTCATAAAAAATACCCAGGAAGAAGAATGATCCTTTTCTGAACTTCATTCATTATTCTCTAAATTTGGGGTTGGCAGCACTAGCAGCCTAAGTAGATTCACATGAGAACCTGAATTCACTGAGACCTCTTCACAGAAAACTAGTGAGAAGCCAATAGGATGGTGATAAGGAGCAGACTTTGTGTATGAAATTGTGGGACGTCATCCTGCGTCCAGTTCTGGAGCCCCCCAACACGAAAGGGACATAGACATGTTGGAGCAAATCCAGAGGAGGCCATGAAGATGGTTAGAGGGCTGGAGCACCTCTCCTACAAAGACAGTCTGAGAGAGTTGTGATTCTTCAGCCTGGAGAAGAGAATGCTCCAGAGAGACCTTATTGCAGCCTTCCAGTATCTGAAAGGGGCCTGCCAGAAAGCTGGGAAGGGATTTTTCACAAGGGTTTATAGTAATAAAATGAGGAGTAATGGCTTTAAACTGGAAGAGGGTAGGTTTAGATTAGAAATTAGGAAGAAGTTTTTCATTCTGAGGGCAGTGAGACACTGGAACAGGTTGCTCAGGAAGGTTGTAGATGCCCCAACACTGAATGTGTTCAAGACTAGGTTGGATGAGACTTCGAGCAACCTAGTCTAGTGGAAGATGTCCCTGCCCATGGCAGGAAGGTTGGAACTAGAAAATCTTTAAGGTCCTTTCCAACTCAAATAATTCTATGATTCTATACTCAAAAATACGTGAAAATAGAGCCAGCTGAGATGACCATCTGCCTCCCTCTAACCACCTCGGCAGTATGGTGCAGCGGGAGCATCTGCAAAACATACATAACCGACTCATCTGAGCATCTGAAAGGTACAGCTCTCCAGAGGACGAAGGTGACCACTGAAGACTAACTAGTCTGGCAGAGTCAAAGACATTTTTCATTCCATTGGCATTATCAAGAGCTTGTGAGTTTGTCTTTAACAGCATTGTTGAAAACTCAGATAATAAAGCAAATGCATCTGAAAATGTGTCAGCTATATAAAGTGTTGTACAACACCTACATGTAAATCTCAACACGATCAAACACGATATCTAAAATGTAATATGTAAGCAGTCACAGGGTTGCAGATGACAGCATTGAAGGTGAAAGCTCCAGTAAGCCAGCTCTTAGAAGTGGGCAGGAGGACTGGAAGGTAACAGGGAGACAGATTCACTTGGAAGAAGAACAGAGAAGGAAGGATCTACCTCTAATACGCCAGTTTGATGAAATCAGTGCACTAAAGTTACTGTGCTGGCAGACTCCGCTATGACAGCAGAGTAGCACTAACCGTAACCCAGTGAGTTATGAGGCAAGCCTGGGTAAGAAGAATGAGTGCAATTGCATCTTCTAGTGCTCTAGAGATTCTTGTTTATTACATTTCTTCCAATACGTTGTACTGAAACAACTTCAGAAAATTTAACACAGTAAGTAAAAATATTGCAACTTTAAAATGGATTGTACTAAATGTCAAATGTAATGACTGAATTTGAATGCACAAATGTTTCATTAGACCTACCTTACTTCTGTCTTTTAAGGTAGCATCTGCTGGTCTCCATTGGCAGACTTTGCCAGAGAACTATATTTTGTCTGCTTCAGGGAACTCAGCGAAAGCTATTTCTTTATTTTCACAGTAATATCTTGTGATGTAGCAACATTACTCTGTATGTGCGAGTGTAAACACTGGGCATGTAATTAGGCCTTTATTAGTAATTAGCAATTAGTTTTGTTGGTTATGGAGTGTACTAAGAGAACCTACGAATAGATCTACATATTATACTTTTACAGTATAGGATAAATAGAACATCAGGCAGTTTTCCTTTTACCTAATCTATTTACTAATACTGTGAATGACAGAGAGCTGACAAAGCTCTTGCTTGTTTCTGCTGTGTGCAGGATGTTGTCATCCTGAAGTGCGGCAGTTAACACCTTTCATAATGCTTTATCTCATGGGATAAAACAGTTTCCTAAGATTAAAAAGGGAGGGGTGACTCTTTTAATTAACTTGCTTCTACTGAAAATCTAAGCATATTAATGTCACATCTCTAAATGGGTTTAAGATAATTTTTTTTTTCTTGTTAGCAGAATTCTTCCTGATTTCCATTTTTAATTCGTATTCTTTGCTCACATGAGGACAATTACAAACCTCCAATATAAGCAGACAGTCTCACAAATAAAAAAACAACGGGGCAAAACAAACAGAAACATTTAGACTGTTGCTTTCCAACTAAAACACGACGACAGCTGTAGCTGCTCCATAAGAGAGAAAAGCAGAGAATGAGAAAATACTTTGTCCATCTTGATATAACCATAGAATTGAGGGAGGAGGAAGAGTGAAAAATATGTGACACACTGTGTTCAGGTCCTGACTTCACAGAGCAAGCATGGAACAGATTTCAAAGTGAAAAATAGCCCTGTGAAATTATTTTAATCTATTTGTCCACATAGTATGTCTAAAACATTCAGAAATTATTATTAAAAACTCCTCCTAATTTCAAACATTTAGCACAGAAAAGTCACTCCTTGAGAATGGTTAGGAAATTCTCCAGAATGAGTTGCCATGCTTGCACATGGAAGCTTGCAAAACTTCTGCCAATACTACACAGTTGTAACCAAATGCTATTAATCTTTCATTTTCAAGAACACTAATTCAACAGGAAACTGATTCATAAAAGGGAATTTAAACAATACAGAACCCACCTCAATTTTTAACTTTCCACAAGATCTTAAATCCACTCTTTGTGACTACAGCTAATACCTATTTATTAAAACATTACATACTCTAAGTTACTTACATCTATATACTATAATCAACTTCTAATTTCACCCATTCCCCAGTGGCAGTTACTAGTGGTAAATCCCAGAGTGGTATAGTCCATCAGAGCAAGACAGAAAGATTCAATAACTCAGAGCTAAGGGATGGAATCAGCCAATTCAGCGAGGACGTGCAGCTCCAAAAGACAGGTAAAAACAGGAGGTACTTCCTGCTGAAGTTGAAGGGCCGTACCAAGGCAGAGGTGTATATCAAATAGTCAATTCCTCACTTCCTAACCCATTGTTTTTCCTGACACTCTTTGCCTTCCTTCTTGAAGTCTATTATAATGATGTATTTTTAACCTGGTTCTTCAAGAAATGAGGCATATGTGGTTGCGTGGCCTGGCCATCTGTCAGTTTGCTATTTTCCCTCAAGCACATTTTGAACCTGTTGAACAATTTCAGCCAATTTGACAGAAGGCTAAAGGTCTCAGACATACAAACTTCTGCATATTTCACAAAATCTATAGCTAAAAGAAGAGAAAGACCCAGCGTGTGCTGCATACCTGTGGCTAGCCAGGCGGCTGGCACACCACATGACACGCTGTCACCAACCCGCTCAGACAAGCAGGGGTGTGACAGGGGGGCTACAGACCTGGGAGAGGAGATGGAGGTGAGCTCAACTCACATGCAAATCCATCAGCAGGTCTGCTTCCTCAGCAGTGCTCTGCATAAACCAACATAATTTTACTACAGTGGTGTCTTCAGGCTTCAGCCAAAAGTCTGGTAATATTCACAGAAGGATCTTTGGGTTTGTTCAGTTTTTTCTCCAAATAGTTTACAATTCAAGACAAAACCAGGAATGGGGTACAAGAGTGGTAGGAATGGAAAGAAGACCAGAGATGGTGTAACCATTTCATACCCATGTACTGGAAACAAACACAGATGACCATGATGGCCAGAGGTTCCGAATTTCCAGACATAAGATTTTCCATCTAGTTCATATCATCTCTGGTTTAGGTCCATAAGCACTGGGGATTCTAAGTTATTCAATGGCAATTAAAAGTCTTATAACCATCTTTGGTTACTGCATGCCAGTTTTCCAGGTGAGAACATTGGAACTTCTGTACTAGGTCTCAGCAAATGTTAGTTTAGTCTGAAGTATAACTGTCTCCATTTGGGACCAGAAAGAAAGAAGTACATAACAAAAAGGAGTGAAATGGGAAACAGTAAATGTTTGTTATGTACCTCCCATCTTCACAGTATTTGTGATTTTATAGGTACTTTTCATATTTTCCGTCAGTCATGTCCCTTTCTAGACAGATTAATCCCAGGGCATTTGGTATCTCCTCTCTTAGTGTTTTTAACCACCCTTGACTGTCCATGTTACCCTTCTCCATGTATTTCCAATGCTGAGTGTATCCCCACTGAGAGGGCAGAGCCAGAACTGTACATTCAACACATGGGCAAATGGGGAATATATGGTGGTGTAACAATGTTCTCAGCTTTGTTTGTTTGAACAATAATAGAGGATTTAGAGTCCACTGTTGTCTATCTGTAGTTTAATTTTTCCCATGTGCACAAATCCGTGAAACACTAAATTTTGTATCATTTTTCTTTCAGTCATTCAGTATTGTATTTCTGGTATTCATTATTTCCATCTTTCTTCCACTCCCCCATTTTTTGTTAACATCTCCAACATACCTTCTACATCTTTCCTGTATTTCAAATTCAAAAGGGTATAACCTTATCTTGCTCGTGACTTGCACCTTCAAGTTTTATGAAGACACTGAAGTAGATCATAACAGTGAAACTAGTTTGACATTACCATAGAAAATATTAAATCAGCTGTAATAAGACACGTTTAAAGTCAAATTCATTGTGTTAATTTACCTATTTAACAATTCGATAACACTGTCAGTGCTTTAATCTACATCCTTCTGCAACTTCTGGTCAAGGATTTTGTGCACCTCATGGATATATATAGTGTCTATATCTTTACATAATGGATATTTTGAAAATATCTCCTGAAGTCTATTGCTCACTATCAACACCATGTGGAATTATCAAGATTACTTGTAATGTGATTAGGAAGTCTTAAATACTGTTTTGTGCAATGAAGATACACTATGACAATATTTGAGTGGATACGATGAGTCATCCAGATTTTGACTTCATGAAAGCAGGACTGCATAACAAAGCATGAGGCAGCAGTCTCATCGGCAGTTCAGTCACACACTGCCTCCCTCATTGAAAATACAGTCACACGCCATTATGCTACCTTTTAGACAATATCATATCCACCTATTCTTAGCAAGCGTCATGTTGAATGCAAGTGGAATAAAGTATGGCATGACTGCCCCTTGTGCTATTTTAGACAAATACAGAGTGAAAGCAGAGAGTTTTCACCGACAGTATGTTTAGACAGAAGGGTATTACATTAGGATTCGTAAGTACTCTACTTAAGCTACGCTGCAGTTCCCTAAAAACTGAAATAACTAGAAGTGTGCTGTTCAGTGGAGCACGTTTTTACCCAAATAGGTAGGAAAAAAACTCTATTTCTCAGCTCTTCATTGCAGCTATTTTTAGTGTGTGCAGTTTTGCTTCTGTGTTTTTTAAGACTGTTGACCATGCTAATATGGTTGAAAGAATTCTGCCAAGTTGCATCACGTCACAGGAAATAATTTAACTAAAGACAGGATATTTTAAAGGACTGGGAACATAATGTCCTCTCCAATTAAAAAAAAAACAAAAAACAAAAAACCAACAAAATTATATTTCTTAAAAGCAAATACAGATTGCCTACTTTGCTGGAGTTATGGCTGGCAATATTATATGGAATTTGGGGAGAAGAAATGACCTTTCTTTACTTCAATCCTATTAGTATTAAAAAGTTAGCATACGCTAGAATCCCTCTCTTTCCAGGACTTCAATAGAATATTCACTGCCGTTATCTCTGAGGAGCTCCAAACTCCAACTACAGGTACTTTGTTAAGATTACAGAAGTTTCATCTGTTTACTCACTTATCAATTTAAAAGAAATGATAGGGGTAGAAAGGATGCTTGGAGGTCATAAAGTCCATCTCCCTGCCTCAAAGAAGGTTCAAATGCCTCTATATCACTCCCAACAGATGCTTGTCTAGTACATCCAGAGATTAATATGGCATTAACACTCAAGGAAATTCATTTCAGTGCTGGCACTTAAAATGGTTCTACGAGGATGTTTCTGAGCCAAAAAAAAAAAGCAGAGAGAGCAGATAGGAGTAAAACATACAGTTTAGGATAGCAATTCTCCCTGGAGGAAAGTTAGAACAGCTCTGTATTCTCCCACAAAGCACAGGACAAAAATCAACAAAATGCAAGTACGAGGCATCAAATAAAAGTTTCCACAAAGCCCTAAATTTGAGCCTAAAAATAAGCAACCAGAACAAATATATACAGGCTGTTTAGTAAACAAAGCCCAGAATGAAACTTATAAATAAATAAAACTTATCAACGAGGAACAGAATCACCATGGATGCAATCCCAGTCCTCAGGAACAAAAGGACAGTATTAAGTTTATATAACTGATTTACCAGAATGGTGACAATGACTGTGAAGAGCATCATTAAGGACAAAAAACATAGCAATCATAGAAGATTTCAAATATACTCGTGTAAACTGGGTAGGTGTCTATGTAGGTGATACTGGAACAAGATTCTCAGATAATGTAACCGTTTGTTTTTTGGACAATCTTGTTAGGGACTGAAAGAAAAAACCCAACTCTTGACTTCATATTGAATGGTACCTGTGACCTCAATCAGGATACTGCTTTCAAAGGCCTAGAGTTATGGAAGAATCCCATGATATAGTCAGATACAGCATCTCACAGGAGAAACAAAAAATCTTTTGTACCTGTGCTTTCAAAAAGGGAACTGTATAAGAAGCAGCAGCCAAAAACTTCTACTTTTGAAGGTCACAGATTCTATGACATCAGCTAAAACACACAGCATATGAAGAAAGGCTTCAATGGCTAAAAAAGGCCAGTATGATTCAATAACAGAGGCTATCAGAAGCAAGAAGACATGCTTCAAACAGTGCAACAGGGAAACAGGAAAAAACAGAATATCTACCAAGCTTTATATAAAAATGCAAAAAGGAGGAAAAAAAAAAAAATCTTGTGATCTTTTGTTGAGAAACAATTTGAGGAAGATACTAAAACTAACCGTAAATCCTTAAAGGATAACCAAAGATGTAGACTACCAGTCTTTCTGCGGGACCACGTGATAACAGAGGCAGAAAGGGAACATTCAAGGAGGATAATGCTGTAGAAGAAAAGTTAATAAATTACTGTAGCTGGGATATGCACAGCCACTTACACTCAGCAACCTTTGGGGATATACAAGAGGATTTATCTTACATCAATGTGTTAGGAGAAGGGAGCATAAAAAACCCCAACAAAGAGGTAAAAGAAATAGCAACACATTATAGGACACAGAGAAGCATCATAAATCTTAAATATGTAACTCCTGAAATGCTACACTCTGAACACTTAAAATATCATTTGCATGAGATGAGTGGAAGATGGTAAATACAAGCCAACAAGGTGCCCAGTTTTTTAAAATTAGTGTTTAGGGGATATAGAGAGTTAAGCAAGTATATCTGCATCCAACCAAATTATAGAATAGTGGGCAAAGGAAACAGTAGATACAGGGACAAACCTGTCAAAATAAAAGAGTCAACAGTTCTCATACAGGTAAGTCGTGCCACTGAAACTTGTTACAGTTCTCTGTAGGGCACCGTCAAGACAGTTTATATGCTGTACTTGGATTTTCTAAAGGTTTTCAGCAGGATTTCTTAACCAAAGTTTCACAAAATGCCATGGGAATGTCTTCTTATGGATTAGTAACAGATTGAAAGGATAGGAAACTAAAGTAGGAATAAATAGCAAGATTTCAAATGAAGCCTCTGCCCCGAGGCTTGCACTATTTAGTATTTTCATAAATGATCCAGAAAAGGAGTGGCAGCAATAGCAACATTTGTTACTAGTAATAAATCATTCAGGGTAGTAAAAAGGCAAGACTCAAAGACTTGCATAGGCATTTAATGATACAGAAGGATCAGGCTATAAGCTTACAGACAAAATTCAGTGTAAATAAATGTAAAGTAACACACATGGAAAAGTAACTTTAACTATACATATTCAGTGACTGACTCTAAATTAGCTATTAACTTTCAGGAAAGCTATCTCAGACAGTGCCATGAAAACATCATCTTGGTACTTAGAAGGACATAAAAAGGCAAATAAAGTGTTGGGAATTATTAGAAAGGAAGAGAGAATGAAAGAGAAAACACCATTAGGCCATGTTATAACTCCACAGTGAGCCTGCTGCTACACAAAATCTGATTACTCAGTCTTGGAATGCACCAAAGACCAGGGAAGATAGAGAGAACTGCAGCGACAGTGATCAAAAATCTTCTAGGACACAACAGACAACAGAGAGGAAATTCTGATGTTTCAGAATTCCCATAAAGTGCAAATCTTAGGGTGGAGAAGAAATACATTTTGGAAATGCCAGCATATGTTGATTCTGAAACACAATATGCTCCTTAGGACTCTGACAGCTGTGACTGAAATTGCAGTTAAACTGCTGAAGTTTTGTGGCTCAAATACTCCAACGGCAGCCCTGTTACTCAGTGTATCTCAGTCCCCAAGGGCACTAATTACTTCAGTCTCCTTTTCCTACGGCCTGCGTGGCAGCCACAGCCCTGGCACCCTGACTGGATGTGATCTGTTCCACTGCAGGAGCCTGAGCCTAAAAATGCCCACTGCAGACTGGAACCAAGGGTCTGGAGAGCTCCAGCTTGTACTTGGACTTCCAGGGATTTCATGCCCAGGGACCTGGACAGAAAAACTTATCAAGGCTCACATGTAACATGCCTGTATGAGTGGCTTTGCCTTCATCCCCATCGAAAACATAGCCTCCCTTGAAACTCAGGAACTCATTTGTCAACTGTTGTTAAAGAATTAAAGCTTGAAAATTATTTTTCTGACAGTCTCTGTGCACAGTATAAAAGATAAAACCACACAGAAATGCTGTGTTAGGGTAGAAGAGCTCATATATACATACAGATATGAACAGAAATTGAAAAGAAATTGAAAAGAAATTGAAAAGCAACTTCTAATCCTTTTTTTTTTTTTTTAACCATCTGAGAAGCATGTTTAGAGTAGGTGATGATGTTACCTTGGTTAAGGTTTGAGAAAACACCTGCAGAATTGTTGACCGGCCTTACCAAGTCAACAGATGTGATGATAGTCACCTTCCCAGCTACCAATATTCAATTTCTCCAGTTTCTCTCCAAGGCAATTCAGAAGAAACTTTTAGCCACACAGACTCAAAGGAAAATAAAACCATTCTGTTCTAAAGTTAAGTTTACAGTAATAATGCTATTACCAAGGAACCTCAGCCTGGAAGATAAAGATAGAATGGGTTCTAATGGCTAGAGATTGAGACTAGCCAAAATCAGACCAGAAGCATTTTTCATAAGCTTGGGAGCCGTTCATCAAAGGATATTGAATATCTTTATATCCCCATTTCCTAGAAGACATGTTCTGCTGTAAACAGACATCAGTACTGTAACCTGTGGTACACAGGAGGTCAGACTGGACAATCACAGTTCTCTCTTCTGCTTTTATAATCTGTGAACTTTCAAACCTAAGTCGCAGAAAGCATCTAATACTTTTTAAACTAGCTAATTGAAAAAAACAATCTCCTGTAAAAGACAGTTATTCCCATGGGTAATACACCAGAACACAGCTCTGAAGGCTTATAGGCTCTGCATGACTGTTTTCATATTTTTTAAAATACATTAAATTCATGACCGCAACCAGTAACTTAAGCAAGACCATAAAGACAGAGAAAACTATAATCTTCAAATTAAGTTTACGATTAATATGTTGCAGTTGCAAATTTTCTCATCTTCCTTACAAGCATTTACTTCATTACTAATGCTTTAACCCAAATTAAAGATTAATGCTTTTCCTCTTTTTGTTTGAAGAAATAGATGATGTTGGTTCTTGATTTAATTAACATGTCCTATTTCTTTCTCTCCTATATTCCCATATCATAACCACAAATTTTCATGACTTTCCAAAAAAAAAAAAAAAAAGAAAAGAAAAAAAGCCACTCCTGATCCTTTCACCACTTTTGTCACTAAAATGAAAGCAAAACAACAAAAAGAACTGTTATTAACAAGCAGCCATAATAGCAAGAGCATGTGCCTTACTGGATGGAGATATACTGGCTTGAACAAATTTAGGCAAAATTTCATTCTGCACCAGCTGACAACTGTCCTTTCTCAGCTATACTGAATTTTAATGAATCCCAAATTGGAACAGGAAATTCAGCTGAAACTATCCAGTTTGTCACAGTTTGATCAAAGCCAGTATGTATCCCTTGGTTTCTGACCAAAATCCCAAACAACCTCGGCTTCCTTAAATTGTCTGAAATTCTTTCTTTTACTTCTACCTTATTTTACTCAACAGAAATAATTCAGCCTCCAATTTCACACATTTCATGAAATTTTCACACAGTTTTAATACAAATAGTGGCCACAATTGAGGCCCAGACTAAGACAGCACCTCTTAGATTGATCCCTAACCCATAATACAGTGTGGCACCAGTTTAAAAACCTAATATTTCTAGACAGTAAATAACTTACTGCAGTTGAAACTCCAGCCCATTTGAAGGAAATGGGAATGCTGCCATAGGCTCAACATGGACCAGAATTTCACCATTTTGCTGAAAATTTTCTTTGTTACAATAAAAAAGCATTTTTCATTATTTATGTGGGGTTTTTTTAATCCCTATGAATACATATTAAAAACATCTCATTGAACATTTTGTAAATGTAAGCTCAGAGGAACAACTTTATCATGGGTATAGTAAACCATCCTTTTAGATATAATGTGGCCACATTAAGTTTCAGAACCCATCAATCAGTAATTATTTCAAAATGTTACAGTCGTTGGAGAAACCAAGAAGCCCCAAATCAAGGTTGTCCTTCCTCTCACTTCATTTGATTCAATCGGGGCTTTCCATTGAATTTGGTGCAGTTGGGTCAGACTCTGCTCATTCAATTATAGGTATATACAGTGTATTTGAGAACAATACATACAGGTGCGCAGAACATGAAAAATCTGCCCTTTATCCGTGGGGATGACAACTCTTCTCTCAAGTGAGACAGACACTTGAAAAAGACCTACTCAGATCTCTTATTATTTCTCGACTTACAGAAATAATCTAAAATTTCATTGATTCATGTTTATAGATCCATCAATGACAGACTGTGATTAGCTACTTCATTAACATTAATGCACCACCTATCTGGAATGCCATAGTGAGAAACTGTCAAAAACTAATTTTTACAAATGGACATTTTCCTCTCTTTAGTATTGTAAAGACTCAGTTGTTTTTGCTGCTGTTGATGGTAGAAATGTCACTGAGTCCTCAGATATGCAAATCATCTGTATGATCTTAAATTTAGACAAGCAGATATTCTTCTACACTTTTTGAAAGAAAAGATAAAGAGCATGGTAGAAGAGTCTAGATGAACACAAAAAATAAACATGCCTGGATTACAGGAGGTATGTTATGACTTGAGATATATCATGTATGTATCTAAAAGTACCAGGATGAGTAATTTAAAGATGCATCATCAAGGATGATTTCTGAAGCAACTGATGCAGATGATGGGTGTAGATGCACGGCCATGGAGACTGACAGATTTCATTGAGCCCATGACTTGTGCCTTGCCTACCTGATGTTGCCGTATTTGAGTGAACTTTCTGCTGTGCCAGTAGTAACCCAGGCATATAATTACAACATCTTTGAGAAAATTCACCCGAGGAACAAATAAGCTCACTTAAAAAAAAAAAATTCTTCACATTGCCCTGCCTCATAAATCTATGGTGCACTTAATTAAATTCAATAGGCCATTTTAGGGAGAGATAAACAAATTAAAGAACCTCTACTAAATGACATAGAAAACTCCAAATAAACATAATCCATTTTGCATTTTAATTCCAAAGTTGCTTGTCCTTGTCAGGGCTGGTTCCTGCCTTATTCATCCTTTTTGTTCTTGAAAACAGTTCTCACTTAATGATATTAAGGCAATGTGCTACAAAACACATGATATTTTTTTTAAATTAAGTAACCCCACTCCATCCTCCATGGACACATAGAAGAAGGCTAGAAAAGACAATCACTATTTTTTCTTATGCCAATGAGCTTTTCTTTAATGATTCTTCTCCTCCTAACCCCTCTGGAGAACAGCAATTAGCATGCTGCTTGTCCAGATCCATCAACAATGGCACGTAGAAAGCTGTAAACATGCCACGCATGTGTTAGATTTATTATGGTATCTCCTAGTCTGACAGATTTATACATTGTCTTTTTTCTTGTAATGGGGAGAACTGCTGTATGAAATAAAGAAAATAATTTGCAAGCAGCAGTCCTCAGCTATGTATAAAAGCCCATCTGAATCTATCCAGATCCTTCTGCTATTCTTACCACCTTGAAATCCCTGTTTCCTACACTCAGCCTCTCCCTCACTATCTCTAGAGAAGAGCATTTCTTGCTGGTTGTTGTTGTGCGTTCATCATTTTCCAGACTCCTGTTTAACATATGATTGGAGAGTAGAAACCAACAAGTCACAGGTTCTGAATTCAGCTCAGGAGAGATCTTTTCCATCTAGATGTCATGGAAAGTTTTCTCTGTGCAGACTGAACCACCCCTCAAGTCTCTCAAGCTTGAGAAACAGCAAACACTTCCTACCTCCCCTTTTCTCAGGCCCACATTCTTCTTCACAGATTGTTCTCACAAACACCAAAAAGCCAAGCTTTCCGTCACTCCTGTCCCTATTCCCCTGCTGAGCACCACGCAGAGCAAGCGCGGTCCGTGGGCAAGCAGGGGGATTTCTGTCCCCAGCACCCAGGGAGCGTTACCCGGGGCCACGCCGATTTACAGCAGCTGCTGGGGGAAGGCTGGAGGCGGGCACAGAGAACTAGCAACAAATGATAGAAAACATTCGTCTTCAACAACTGAAAAAGTAAAAGAAAAAAAAAAAAACCTAGAAAAGCTGACAGGTGGTAAATCATGAAATGTTTCATATGGATTTTTTAAAAGATACAGGAAACCACCATGTGGTGTTCCCACGCACAGTTTTATAATATATGTGTGTCTATCGATGAAACAGGGAGCAAAGGAGACAGGCGCGCTGCAGAAATGTTATATGAATGCCTTTCAGCTCCTTGTCATTTGGTTTCTTTCACTCCACCCACTAAACCTGGAATAGCATCCCAGTTTCTCTAAGTCTGGCATCTTCTTTCTCCTTTCTTCAGCTCACAGTCAACCACTCGCTTCATTTCTCAGCTCTTTGCTCTTCTCGTCCTCCCTGGGCTGCTGCCTCCTCTATAGACTTGTAGTAGTTGAAGACCCAATTAAACCCTGCACCATATAATTCTTTCATACCATCTTTCACCCTTTTTATCATTATCTACCTAGTTTGTCTAAATTCCGCACAGTTTAAGACTACTTTCTTGATGCTTCTGACATGACATATCTGAAAAAAGAAAAGTTATGTTTATAAATAACAATTGTGTTGAATAATGGCAGGGCCTGCAATGTTTAAAGGGAAATTCTATTTGTTCTTGAGACTGTGCATTTTCCAAGGCCTTTAAAACTCTTAAATGCAGTGTTACAATTGCCATTGCTTGGCTTTCTATTTTGAGCCTAAAAGACAGATAATTTCAGTCTCCAAATGTAAAAATGCAGCCTCCTGACATACATTATGAAGAGGAAATCTGTGTGGATATGGAAGAGGCAGAGGTTTTTTTTTTTTATGCGATCAAAAGAGAAAGTAATTTGGGGAAGGAAATGGTCATTCAGCCTCAAACATGTGAGAAATTTTGGTGATATTTTGAGCATATGAAGTTCTTGAGCCTGGCCCCAGAGCCAGAAAGGCAGTGCCAAGTAAATTCCTCATGTATTTTTTATTCTTCCTCCTTTTTCTGCAAACATGAAATTAAAATACAAGGCAAAAAGCAATGCAAGTATTGCTTTGTATATTAGGAAAATATTAAGGATGTATGTATTTAGGATATATTAAGGATAAACAAATGATTAATGGTCGTAGAAAAAAAACCAAACTAGCATTTTGGGTGGTGTTGGCTCAGCTACATTGCCAGAGGTGCTATGTACATCTTGAGCGATACCTTGAATTTGATTCTTTCTGCATCACAAAGAGTTACTATACAAAGTCAGCACAGTTGGTTTTTCATCTAATAGGACCGCAGGCTGTGCTATTAGAAGGATCTTGGTGACTGTGAGATGCAAGACTCAAATGTCAGACATATAATATTTATTAGAAGCAGCAGATGAAAAGGTTGCAGCTACCCTATGTAAAATGACTTCTGAATAGAATGGAAAGGAAAGCACCAGTTCCCAGTGGTAGAAGAATCAGCAGAACATCTGTAAGAGCATGCACAGAGATGCTTCCTAGTGCCTCCTGCTTCCCAAACCTGGAATATCAGACCTACAGTCTCTTATTGTATTCTGCACTAAAGGAAAACTGGACATAGGTGAATCACAATTATAAGTGAAAAATAAGTGGCAATACAGAGTACTTAAGCTTCCTAAACAACCTACTTAACCCTCATGAGAGGCCTATTGCAATAACACAACTGGATTATGGCTGTAGAAAATGACCCAACACAGCTGTTACAAATTCTCTAGGAGCATTCTGAAATCTTGAATATGCTTGTGAAAAAGTGTATTATGATTGTTCCTAAAGAAGGTAAATCAGCTTCACAGAGATTTTGCAAATATTTTATCACAAGATAGCCAGACATAAATTGGATCCATTCCTCTGTTGTTTCCCCAGAGCACAATCTACATTTGGGGTAGCGGTGTCTGATTCAGATATTCCTAAATCCAAATTTCACCCTGAAATATCAAAGGGTTAAGATTTAAAACTCCACTTTGATCCACCCGTTAGCTACTGACCCTTATTGTTCAGTGGAAAATTACTTCGAATCCTTCAGCCCTCTACCTTCTGTTTCTTAGAATAATTTCTTCCATATGATATTTGCCGCATGTGTGAAAAACATATTTATCACTCAAATGCATGTGTTTCCAATGGTCTCAAAGAACTGTGATTCAAATTTTCAGCAGCAGTAACTCTATAGAGATTGAGGAAAAACCCTCTAGAATTCTGCTTAAAGAAGAAATAAATATGTGGAACAACAACTAAATGCAAACAATCGTTCCCATGTGAAGCATGCAGGAAAGAGTGATGGAGAGAAATCTGCAGTGCATTTAGACAGCTTAATTTATGAAGCTTGCCAAAATAATTAAAAGAAATCCTACGAACTTTTCAACTCAAGTGGAATCTTTTCATTTAATGAGTTAAAGGAATGACAAATGTCTTGATAAATGCGAATTTTAAGACCCCAGGCATGATAACCTATTAAGAATCTTGCCCACACAGTGTCTCTCACATGCACCAGTACTGTCTAGTCCTTGCTTAAAGCAGGGACCCTCTTCTTCTGGGTGGTATCAAATTCTAAGTATCACACTGCCATCACCATAGTAACCAATGGACCACCAAAATTTCCCAGAGCAAACTGCGTACTCCTACTTGCCTTATTATGCACTAAGATAATTTTTGCTTCCTACGTTATGAAGGTATTGTGAGAAAACATGAAACACGGCCACTGCCCCGTCCAAGTGCTAAATAAATTCTGCTACTGAGCTACTGAGATCAGTCATCCCTCGTGACAAGGGTTGCACTAGCTGACAGCAGAGGTAGCGTAATGTCTGGGAACACTGTAGCTGGGACTGGGAGTCTAACAGCTTCTAAGGGTATTTTTAGCTACATTTGGAGACTTGAACTGAGAGTCCAGAACAATCAGGAGGCAACCCTGACTGATGAGCCTATAGCATGGGTTACTCATTGGAGCTGTGCCACCCACGTGAGTTCTTGCTTTGGCCCTTCATAGTGGCAGGCAGCATCTTTCAGGAGGCAGGAAAACATATATGCCAGCCCCACAGCTGGCAGCTGGGGAGGAAATGTAAAGTGAAGTTACCATATGTGTACTGCAGCAAAAGGTTTCTCCTTTAAAGAGTCAACATTTATGCAAAATACGATAAAGGATAATACAATGCTCATGAATGCTCTCAAGGCAGCTGCCACTTGTGGGTCTTTGCCATTTCTCTCTGTACAGAGAGATCAAACCCTGAGGACTTAGTAACACATCTGGGTTCACTATAGCAACTAGCATGTATATGTTTGCCTGCTGTCCACAGCTAAAAGGACGTATGTGCCAGGTAACCTGCCCTGCCAAGATATCACTGTATCCTGGCCCAAAGACCAGCAATGGCACCTGAGTCTAGCAAATAAAGTAAAGCTCTTATCTACAGCTCTAAATCCATTTATATTCTCACTTGCGCACGACTTATGTTGGTTTCAGTGGGTGGCAATCCTACTTCTCTGACAGTATTTTATAATAAGAGATCTATCTAAAGAGGGAAATACCTTCTGATTCCAACAGTGCACTCAGGATTGAAACAGACTTCCAGCTGAAGACATTCTTGTAGATGTATTTTATTGGTTTGATAGAGCGTCAGCAGTAAAAAATGAATATGTGGAATTTATCAATTAACTGATATCAGCCTAAGACAAATCTTCAGCACCTCATGATGGTCTGCAGCAGCTGCCTCCACCTGCAGTGCTGTTGGCTACACTCTGCTAGCTGTTTGCTAGCTCTTTCCAAGTAGTTTTCATTTTTGTGAATGTAAATATTTTTATTCTCAATTCTTACATGCAAAGGCTTTTAAGTGAGCAAGAGAAAAAAAACACTACAAGATGTACTTGTATTATATTTCTATTTTTATACCTTCTCCTTGCATTGCGAAAGTACTATGCATTTATTTGGTTTGATGCAATTAAGCAATACACGAAAACCTACTTCAGTAAAGTTCACCGATGCCAGCCACCGCTGCAAATGACAAACACAAGGACTTACTGGGTTACTGCTGCACAGTGAAATGTAATCAAAGGCTGAAATGTGAAAACACACAATGAAAAATGCAGCTGTCCTCCAGAAAGCACTGACTACTGGTGAGGATTTACATTTCATTCCTCTAAATACAAGCACAACATATTTACTGGAGAAATTGTAAAAGGTAACGAGCTAAGTTACATAGGAAGGATCAGTCCTTACACAAAGGGGTTACAGTACTAACGGACTGTTTACAAGCCTTGGAAATTGGCAGGAACAACCAAACCTCTAAATACCAGGACTTAAACACAACATGCCTACATCCAACATCTGATCATCATCATCAATGAATGTCTAAGCACATCAATGAGAAAACTTTGCTGCTTTGTAGTTAGACTTTTCATTCTTAAAAAGCTGCTCTCCCTTTCCCAGCTCCTTTTCACCATTTCTTGCTAGTAGACTGGCCAATGGAAAAGACATTGGTGTCACTTAAACATCTTTTCGCATAATTCACAGGTGCCATAAGGCTTGTGCTCAACAAACGCACGCACCTGTGTTTACCTGTAGGTGTAAATCTGAAGCCTCCACACAGTAAATTGCATACTTTCACAAAATTTATACCTCCTCTATGTGTCCTGTGCTGTGCCAGCCCATGCAAAGCTCCACATTCCTCTTTCATTTAGTTCTAAGCTCCAAGGACTGTTGCGGGAGTGAATATGTTTGGTGACATCAGACACAGTGACTCTTTCGCCACAGAACATGCTGAACAGCACTAAAAATAAAAGGAATTTTATCCTGAAATAAAGCAACTGCAAGACAACCAGTCCAAGTAGTAGCAACATATACTTGAGCCTTAGTTATGCTTTTTCTGGAGACAAGCAAAAATAGCCCTTCTTAATGGCAACAGAAAACTTGCTGTTGTGTGAGCGTGGTGGTGGTAGGGGGAGTGTTGAGCTGGAGTACTACCCCTTGTACCTCATCTCTCCGCTTGGCTAGCGTAAAGAACACGGTCAAAAGGAGCACCCCAGAGCCCAGGATGTCAAGGCTGTGGTGCTATTCTTTCCCTTTAAAACACTTAATAGTAAACTGTTTAAGTAAAACTTTGGCTCTTATCTTCTGCTTCATTTGAAATTCTTTGTAGGAGGCGTAAATCACACAAGATATGACAACCACCATACCTGAGGAGTAGCTCTTGGCTTTCCGACTCAGCACAGAAAGTAATGATAAAGAATATTGGCAAAGGCTACAAGCAGGTTTTTGAGACTGTGACTATATAAACTTGAAGCGGGATTAGTGCCTGTATGTTCTCCTCTCCTTTGTGTATGTATGGATTCATCATTTCTGAGGCTGTTCCCATTATCCAGGTGCTTCTATTACTGATGACAGAGTGGAATTCAATTGAGAGGAATGTCTCAGAAGCCCTTCACAAATCCATGGGGCTCTCTTGGGGGATACAACAGCATTATTGTTACAAAGCACTAGGGATGTGCTCAGTGCTCTCCCTTCCCAAAGGCCTTCGTCATACAGGATTTCAGATAAGGAGAGCACTGTGCCAGCTTAGGACTGCGGAGTATGCCACTTTGCTAATTGCGATCCAACGGAGATGAAATAGATGCTCTCTGTTGGTCAACAGCAATGCTGTGGCCAATGTACACAATCATATACTGTGCATATGACCCGACAGGTCACCCTTCTTTCCCAAGAGTTCTCAGACACCCATGTCGGCTGCTGTTTCTTTCACTGGTCCTGGTTTTTGCTGCTTTTCAAAGCAGCTCTACAGACTGCTCAAATCAGCCAATGTTCTTGGACAGCGCAAGAGTAACCAAAAGCCCTAGAGAAGGCTCACAACCCACAGCAGCCACACTCCTGGGGTCCTGAGGAAGGATCCTGTCAGGTTGTGGGGTCCGTGTAAATATGTGGCCTGGCAGGGGGATTGGAGGGGAAGCATCCTGGTAAAATGATGCATTGCTGGACACACAGGAGAAAATTCTGGTTAGTTTGGAGGTTTCTAAGGTATTAATGTCTAGGGAATTTTATTTCTGAGCAAGCGTGGACCTAATATGTTTTTATGGGTTTTCCTTGTAATGTCAAAGTACCATGCATTTATTTGGCTTGACCTAATTAAGAAGCATATGAAATCCTGCTGGGGTCACTCTAATTTTAAGCTAGTAAGGAATTGCAAAGAGAGATTCCTGCATCTCTGAAAACATTTAAATCTTATATAGAATCTTGTCACCAGTGCAAAATTAGAATCTCTGAACAGTATCCATTTCTGCATCTTCATTTCGCTTTGTACTGGCATTCCCAGTAGTAAATATGCAATGATATTATACCCCTGTCTTCAGCTGATAATGAACAATCCACTAGACAGATACATAGCTGTCACTTTGCTTCTAGGATCCATGGCATATATTGAAAGGACATTACAGGCTTTCAGAATTCTGAGTTTGATATATGTAAATGTTTTTAAAGTTTTACTGACAATGGAAATTCATTCTGTGAGCTATACATCACTAGACTGATGTCAGAGAACATGATATTAACTTTCAGTCATTTTGGCATGTCGTTTTCCTAGTGATGTAGCAAAGAACTTGGTAAGCATTCCAGCAGCTTCTAATTTAATTTACAACAAGTCCTTTGACACAACAGCAAACTGAGTACATCCCAGTTAAAAACAGTGTGTGGAAGTTCATTTCCCAGTTACTCTGGTGACATGCAGGAACATTAAAGGGAAGGTTTTCTAATTCTGCTCTGGAATAGATGTATCAAAAAATTTCAATAAAAACAATTTTTGGGAATAAATTAAAAATCACATATCCATGATGTATACTAAGATTTGTCACAAATGCGAGTTGTCACTTATTAACCTTTATATCATAGTGTACCTTGGTTTTCTTCTCTGGTGTAATCCTGTCAGCTGAGCAAATCTGAATGACTTTATCTTCAAGAGGCACTTATATCAAAATTCACTAATTTCATCATTAAAAATAAGTCAGTAATTCCGGTCAATCTTTGCACTGTTCAAAATCACACTGACCCATTACATGGCAGTGCTTTGACTAGTGCTGATTATAACTTTGTGCCTCCGTTGTGCAAAGCGGATCATACAATAGTCACCAGTCACAGACTTCCCTGCTCCCCAAACCTCTACTGAAGCATGTTAGACAATTACCCTCCTATCACGTTTGTGCTGTCTGACAGTAAAACCCAACTTTCACTAGGAAGCAATGACAAAAACATCACCGTCTGTACCAGGCTCACAACTCTTGATAAATCCCCATGAAGACTGAATCCCTGTAAACCAGAAGTGGAGCTTCTCTTTCCAGCTCCCACAGTGCCATAGGACAACAGCACACACCACCCCACAGCTTGGGGTGGAGCAGTCAGAAGAAGAAACTTTCCCTTCCCCAAGTACCATCAGCCTCACGGGAAGAGCTTTAAAGACTGGGATGTACCATGTAAACAGCTCAGTTTTACACCAAGAGTCACATTTACAAAATCCTAGCATAAAATTGAAAGAATATTTAGTAGGACAGGGATATGTCACTGTTCAGGAAAGCAAGCCCAATGCAAAATATAGTCTGAATTTCAGTGAGATCTTTGGCAAAAATTCAGTAAATTTGAGCTAGGACTTAAACCCATTAGTGGTCTAGTTTCACACACATTTAGATTTTAGGCTTTAAATGTCACACAGCTCTTGCAGTCATTAGTCATCGCTATGCACAATACATATATACAGAGGCAAATGAATGTGGTTGTTGACTTATAACAAGGAGTTCTTACGAACACCTATCTTGAACATTAATACTGATAAAAGTATCATTAATAACATGGGATAGCAGAGTAAATTGGCTTCAATATATATAGGAACCTCTCAAACTTCTTTTCCTACAGCTGGAGTAGAACCCCTGCTGACATTTATATAAATTATTATTAGTTTTTTAATCTTGGTGGGTTTTCTTGCCCATGTACTGGGAAAGTCCAGATAAACAGGGACTGAATACCGAAATGATTTGAGAAAAGCAATTGACATAAGTTTTCCAGCCTCAGGTTGAAGAGGCAAAAGGGCTGAAGCACCAGATTAGCATCCTGAGGCTAATTCCCTGCCTGCATGGATGAACGCAGCTCCACCAGGCACAGAATTTGCCCCCCAATCCTGTGACTGTTGATCCAAACTGAATCCATTCTCCTACAGTCTGATGCAGAAATGGCCTGGCAGTACCTTGCTTTGCTTTTGCAAGTTCATGGCTAAAGGTGAGATAAAGGAATGCACCAGAAACCTTCCCATTCTGGTTTATCTTCTCAGCCAAAGCTGCACTGCTAGCTACTACCTCTGTCTGCCATGTCATGTCCTCTCCTACAGTCCTTGCATATTAGTTGCCCTTCAAATGACTCATTCACTTCTCCATCTGGAAATAACCTCTCCTTCTTTGTATTCTTTTGAGGACAGCTAATAAACTGCATGAGTCACCACCATTTTTCACATGGTCTGGTCTTAATGTTTCAATACTCCAGTTTAGACAATATCCACTTGGAGGAGTTCTTTGCTCAGCAGCAGGAAAGAAAATAACTTGACTCCCTCCTGAAAACCTCGAAAACATCCCAACTACTAAAGGGTAATGAGACATGGCCCTGATTGATTGCCTAATAACCTTTATCTAGATACTAATGAATGTAATAAATTGTGGGATTTATGGGTAGACCCTGCTCAGAGACCATCTTTTAAAGCACCTACTTGGAGAACACTAAGTGGTGATGTGACTTCCAGCTTCAGTTTCACTGGAAAAAAAGGCCTGTGTAATGTGTAGGCTTGAACTGACAATCAATCAGCTGAGATGTTACAGTGAAACAGTCCAGGGGAATAAATTGGCATTAAATAAAGTTTGAGTATTACTGGAAGAAAAAAAAAACCCACACATTTAAAAGTTCAGGCATACTTTGGAGGTCACAAGGGCCAGCCTGAATAGTAATATGATTTTATCGTTATGGTTATTTATTACAATATTTGATAATTAATTAGTATCTTAAAATCAAGTCCAAGACAGAAAATCTTTCTAGCGTGCCAGAACTGATTGGAACATTTGCAAAAAGACCTCAAAGCAACGTGGGATACTAAATCCCAGGTCCAAAAGTTACAATTTCTTCAATCCAGACTTCCAAAGCTATTTGCATACATGACTCTCAGGTAAATCAATGTTCTGACTATAAGACTTTATATCTGAAGTGCTTTAGATATCACTCAAGATTTTTCAGATTTGGAAAGTAGGACAACTTGGGCTCACAAATTTTTGTTTGCCATTTAAACTCCTAGCACTTGTACTTTTTTGTAAAAGAAGCAAAATGAATATGAGACCCAGGATAAAAGCAGGGTATAACCTGTACAAGAACTTCTGTCTGGATTGCCAGTTCTCACATTTGCAGGAAGAAACTGAGTCCTCACCATTTTTTGTGTTACTTGGCATCTCCAGGTCTGTTTTGTTCCTCTACTTCTTTACGGGTAGGAACTTGTAGCCAGTTTTTAAGGGGCTTTTGTAGCTAGAGGACTCCTCCTACACCCAGCCTGATCTATGCATTTCTCCAGTTCAGGTAACACAGTCAAATCACAGCATCAAACTGCAGCTGATCATCACACATGTGCCAGGAATGTGCCATGTGTCCTGGCCCTTTCCCCTCCAGCTCAAGGACACTGGCCATGCCGGAGGAGCACCTGGCCGCTCCCTCAGGCAATGGGCTCTGCTCCAGTCTCATTAAGAAAGCCAGTGGGTAACATGAATCCAGCAAGATAAAATTGGGTCTAAAATGCTTGGGGGTAGACTGATGATAGCAGAGCATCTCACAGTGAGACAGAGCACAGCCCATAGCTCTTGACATGATGTGCTAAGAGCAGGCATTGCCCCACGATTGCTGGGAATAGATTCTCTGTATTTGGGGAAAACTTTTAACATCAGTAACTTCCAAAAGAAACCAGGTAACATTTTCAGGCTGTTCGTTGCAAAAACAATTTTTCCCTGCTCTTTACAAACCTGACACAAGTCCTAAGAGCTCCCAGTAAACTGAAACATCTCATATGAAAGCAAGAACAGTAACATCAATAAAGCCTATTTACAGCAGCACTTAGGAATCATCACTCTCTCATGCTCATTTTGATACTGCAAATATTAATAGCCTTTTACTTCTTTTTATGCTATCATTGCTTGCCATCCAAAATCAATGTCAGTACAGATGAACAATGGACAAAAGAAAGTTTCCAGTATTGTCTTCATTTTAAGATTCCAGTGTTGGTTTTTCAGCTTTCAGAAAGATGCAACATAAATTGGTAGTATCTTTGTGGCAATATCAATGCCCATGATTATAAATATTCGCAGAAAGAGAAAGAGCCTTACTATCCCAAAGAAAATTGATTCTCCTGTAGAATTTACTAATCCGTACTATAGATCCTCTAGCTTTTATTCTTTGAGAGAGAATATTTAACTCTTGCCAGGTGACAGTCTTTGCACGACGGCCCATTCTCTCTGTTGGGAAGAACAGTGTTTCAGATGCTTTGCGTGGCGTTAACAAACAATGTCTGCTCAAGACTGCAGAGAAAGCCGCAATCACTCAGTGGCAATGATTTATGAGCAAAGGGCAGTCATGTACTCCCACCAGAAAGCATTTCTCAATGTGCAGCACTTGGTCTTTCAGAAGCCCCTCTGCCTGCACCCTGTTTTTCCTGGTCCCAAACTTAACCTACAACTAATCCTGGGTTCAAATGCTGCCACTGCAACATTACAGTATCTGTTGCATGAAAATAACAGATGCACCTCCAAGACAGGTCTCACAGGTGGAGCTGTGACCAGCAATATGTAAAAAACCCCAAAGCTGGCTAGTATCAGCAAAGTTACAGCGGAGACCTTTTTTCAGAAGGCAAAGCTCATTTATCACTTTTTTTAGCGAGTTGTACCCAAAGGTCCAATTTTTTTCAATTTCTTTCTTCTTTTGAAACCTTGAATAGCAGATAATCTTTGCAAGCCCTGTAAAATGTTTCCAAGAAGGAATCTCAGATACTGGTCCGAGTGAATAACGTTCTTAATATTATTTTTTTAAATCCCATATTAACAGCTATTTCCAGAATTGGAAACCTCAGGGTTTTGCCAGGTTGATTTTCTGGAGGAAGGCATAATGTACAAATTCAACAAATATAAAAATTATATAGTTTCTTTAGAGGTAAAAATAGAGCTAAGGTTCAATTAATTGTTAAGATGCAGATACTGTCCCCTCAGCAATGTACAATTCCAAACTGCAAAATGATCTTGTTTATATTTTTCTCGCTACGCAGAAGAGGGAGGAATAAGAAACAAATTTTGCATTTTATGGCATCTAAACACCTGCTCCTCCTTTTAAATACAGAGCACAAACATAAATGTACCACAAACCATGACTTCAATTATATCATAGCTCTGTCAAACAACAGATCTTTAAAACAGCGACACTAACTACCAGAATATGCTCTGACTAAACTACTATGTAATCCTACTGGCATAAATACTATCTCTTTCATATTCACTCACCTTGGTTGTTAATCTTGTCAGCTATAGGCAAACTATATTTCACAGTATCCCTTTCCAAGCTGAGGACTTCACCTTTTGTTACTTTCTATAGATTTATTAACCAGGAAATTAAAATTATAATAGAAAACATTAAAAGTCATCACATTAATTAATTAGACATCCAATCATGCTTTAGTAAAGGGTGCGGTAAATTTATTTTTATGATGTTGCTAAATAGCAGACAAACAGAACCACTAAAATTCTCTGTGTTTCTATTAATTATTGCTCTCTGTGAATGGAAGGAGTTAAAGGAAGCTATCTTGGTTTATATATTAGACTGAGGTTCAGTCTTCCTGCCTCACCAGATCTAAAATGATTGATTTAACCTTAACAGCAACCATTAAGTATTAGGAGAGCGTTACTGCAACAAGGGCAGTACACGTGGGTGCCACCAGTTCAGCAATAGTATGTGCCCTGTATAAATAATAGGCTCAGAGCTTGATTCATCAAAGGGAGAAGAGGAAGATGTCTTGAAAGGGAGAGAGGGAAAATGAATTCAATGAATCATGTAAGTGGCAGCCTACATCTTGAGGGAACAGCTCTACATATTGTAATTATGAATGTGTTACATACAGAGTTTCATCAGGAAATGCTGAAGAGGAGAAAGGAGGTTAGAGACAGCATGTTGGTGGGCACTCCACCTTGGTGGTTCCAATTCAGGGCCCATGAACACTTCCAAACCAGGCTGGGACAGATCCCAGGGGGACTAAGTGTTCCAGTCTCTTCTGCAAGGCACCAGCTGAGAGGAGGAAGAAAATACAGGACTGCAGATGTGCTTTATAAGGGTCATTATCTTGCCACGAATAAGGGTCATTATCTTGCCACAAAGCTCCTGTTGATCACAGTTCAAAACTGCAGCAGCCTTTTCCTTAGCCAGGCCAGTCCTTTATGTAATTTAAGGGAAGTCTTTTGCAGCTTCGTTTCAACCCAAGTGCATAGGACAGTAAAGCATTTGCATTTATAGAATAAAAGCCACTGAATCTAATCCACTGAACCTATGTCACACAATATTTGTGGAAAATATAGTACCAGGACAATTAATACTGATGCTGGCTGAACACACATTCATCTATTCTTTTCTCCTTCTTTTCAGGGTGACAGGGTGTGGAAAAGAGCCGCTGTCTACCATCCGTCCCACAGATCTGATTCCTTCATCACCCAGACCAGCTCCCAGAGCCCACCACCTCCCTCACTTTTTCAGCAGGCCCAGGCTTCCTTCTAGTGTAAATGCAGCTGTGCAGCAGGTGGGGAGTCTCTGCATTCACATCCAGGTCCCATCTGGAGCAAGGATCTAAAATTCACCCATAAGTCCCCCCAGTTTAGAAATATTCTGTGGCTACTTATATTGAGAAAGCTATTTGGAAGCCCAAGAGCTGCTGAAAGAGAGACAGATGCAATACTATCGTCTCATTGGCTGTGTCACATGAACAGTAAAATAAACAGAGTGAATCCCCACTACAGCTTTCATAGCTGATAATTTATAAGCAACTCACAGACTGAGTTGTAATTATATACAGCATTCACTGAATAACTTCAAATTAATGAATGTGTTCATGAGTGCTTAAAGCCCTTTCACAGATCATTTGTACACAAAAAGGGCTTCAGAAGCACCACAAGAACTTCTGGGAAATAGGCTTTCACTGTGAGCGTGGTTTATAAATTCATATTCTCACTTTGATGCTTTGCTAAACTAAGAGAAAGAAATTTTCTCAGATTTTGATTCTGCACCATGTTGGATTATCAGAGGATCTAAAATGAAGCTCATTCTATTGAAATCAACAAAGAACACCATGTTAGATAGTTTGGCATCTAGCTCAATAATGTGGCAATGCTCTTTAGCCGGAGTCACACCTCTTTGGGGAAACGGGTTCACAATGACCTAGAGCACAGGAAGTTCCACCTCAACGTGAGGAGGAACTTCTTTACTGTGAGGGTTACGGAACACTGGAACGGGCTCCCCAGAGAGGTTGTGGAGTTTCCTTCTCTGGAGACTTTCAAGATCCGTCTGGATGCGTTCCTGTGTAACTTGCCCTAGATTCTATGATCCTGCTTGGCAGGGGCATTGGACTCGATCTCCAGAGGTCACTTCCAATCCCTAACATTCTATGATTCTATGACCTCCCTCCACAAAACCCTACTTAAGGTCACTTCCGATCCCTAACATTCTATGACCTCCCTCCACAAAACCCTACTTAAGCAGCAGCAGCTCTTTGGGGAAACTACATCCCATTTTGCCTGAAAGCTTTCAGACACTGTAGATGAAAATGAGTTGGGACAAAAGTGATTAACAATGAAGTCTAAATAGCATTGTAGGAACACCCTTTGGCCTTGCAGCTATCTTAGGCACCTTACTGGGGTAGAAAATTAAATTCATTACAAATACCACATCATCGTGTCACTACTAAGTCATTTCATCCTGCTACTGGCAGGTACTGCTACTATGCTCCATGTGATAAAAAATTCAATACTATGTAGCTTCTGGAATTATGGTGAAGTGTCACACAGGGAGATAAACAAGAAAAACTAAAGAAGCTGCAGCTTGTGTCCAAGCTCCTTCACCCTTGTACTTCCTTCTCTCCTCCAGCCACCCACGGGAAAGTAAAATCAATTCCAGGTCTTATAAGAACCCTGAAGCATTTTCAAAGCTCTTCCAGGTGTTTCCAGAGGTTACTTCTCCTTCAAATTATGAAGCAGAGGTAGGCAAGGTTAGAAAGGATCTCCTAGTAATTAATTTTCTGACTGTGAAGGAACAAAAAAAAAAAGTGCATGAAAATTCACAGATCATTAAGATGACAGCAAGTATTTTTTTTAAAGCATCGCAAGACAGGAAATGAGATGTCCTACATTTTTAATCTAACTTCTTCATATCCATCTCAGAAAAGTCCCATGCAACAAATATTAAGGCTTTGCCCAATTTAAATTGCTGACAGCTCATGCTAGCCTGCACTGTACACTTGAAAGTTTGGCAGATCATAGGGAATTTTCACAGGTAAAGCACTGGCTGCTGGAACCACAAGTGCAGAAGCTTTCATTTTAAACCATACATTTTTCTCTTTAACTTAAACACCCCCTTTTAGTTTAAAATAAAAGAACTGTACAATACAGCTGACCTAGTTTTTATTAAACTTCAGTGGGATGCCTAACCAGTATGTGATGAGTTGACATTGATTTGAACTAAAAACCACATAGATTTATAATATCTGGATTTAATGGTGATTATTTATTGTCACTGCCACACTGCCATGGGGAGAATATATTAGCCTGTAATCAACAAAACAGAATACAAAAATATTTTTCAAAAAAACACAGGAGACAGTATTTAGGATATATTAGGGATATTGGGTGAACCTACTGCTAAGTAAAATGGACAAGCTTAAGAAAATGCAATTAAAAATTAAAGATTGTGCCATCACGTGTTCAACTTTGTCACCTAAAGCTGATTTAGCCCATGCCTCTAAATGAATCATTCTGCCCTTCTTCACTTTCAATACACTTTATATGTAAGAATACATTGCCCTATGTTTCACAGGAACCACAGACAGATCCATTGCTATCCCAGATGGCTACAAAGGGCTGACAGAATTCCTGATTCACATTGGAGCATATTGCTAGATCTAGCCTAAGTTTACCTTACAAGGAGATCCATGAGAACTGTGGTATAAATCAATGATAGAAAAAGTAAATGGCAAAAGAAATTACACTTATCACCACTTCTAAAAATAATCATGAAAGAAAAGTCCCAGGAGAAAGTCAGCATTTTTACTTTCCTCAGGTTTTCTTTTTAGCTGTTAACCCATACCAGAGTAGACAATATTCAAGCCTCCCAAAAAAGCCACTAAGTATACAAGATGAAAATACTGTTCCAACTAGGCTGGAATTTCTCCCTACAAGAGGTAAAGCAGGGGCAGCAGCACACCAGGCTGACCTGATGATGCAGATGGGGTGGCTGTTGCCTTCTTCCTGCCATGTGACACAGTGCAGACACCTAGTTAGGAGTGCTAACAAGGTGAGGGAAGAGGGTCACATCCATGCTTCCTTCAGAAATCTGCTCCTGAGGCTCAACTGGTATGTTGCCAAGGCCTATTGAGACACAAATGTTAGAGAGTAGTTTGGATACAAATAACCACTGATCTGTGGGCTGGAGGGCCAGGTTCTTTTAGAATGGAGTACCTTTGGGCCCAAGCAGTACATACACGGAGAGAGTTGTGTGTGGGTGACCTTTCAAGATCACAGAAACAACTGAGAGGAAACAAGCAATCATATTTTCTACTGAAAGTTCTTATGCAAGCTGTAATTTTGATATGAAAAAATATACATTTTTGGAAGCCAGGAAGAAGGTAGAAGAAAACCTATTACACAGATGTCATGATAACTACTCTCCAGCCATTTGGTAAACACATTCCCGAGAACACTTGTCATCATCTTTTTCCTTTTCATTTTACTGATCTTAGAGAGGGTAGTAGAAGAAACACCTGTGAAAACAAATGCAAGGGTGATTGCACATTCACTCACAGAAAGTTACATTTTGCGATCCTGCAAAATCAATGATGAAAATGTAAAGCAGGTCAATGAGTGACAGCCACTGTTGTTTGACTGGCAGAGCAGTGGTCTGCGTCAAATGGCAAACACAGTACACCTCTCAGCCAAGAGGTGACCACATCCTACGAATTTACCATGTAATTCGGCAAGTGTGCTGATCTTTTGACTTCATGTTCCTTGAAAAGATGCCTTCACGTATTTCTCTGTGGAAATTTACAGATCTATGTACTCCTTATCCTCCTCAAATCACCTCTTAGGGATCATTTGTTGGTGATAGTGAGGGCATGCCTTTGTAACATCCCTCAACCTTTGGATGTGTAGGTACTGTGACCAACTGATCCTCAGACCATGCTTTTAAGAAAGCCCTTGATATGTCAAGAATGAAGATCTAGGGAAAGAAAACTTGGTATGTTTACCATCATAGGGCACATTTATCTCAGGAACTGAAAGCACTGGATCATACTGCCAAAATCCTATGCTAGAGATGCAGAAACTAATCAAAGAAGGAAAGTAATTTTGTAAAGGTTGTGTCTATCACATCTCCCTGGATTAAATGGTAGTATTTTTGCAAAACCTGAATTTAAACCCTATGCTTTTCTTAGAGTAAATCATGACTACAACCAAAACTTCATGTGTTTTAACAGGAAGACAAAGGCAAAAGTTGAGTAGAATCTAAGTGTTCTTTCAGGTAAGAAAGTCTGTGCACATACATGATGTCCGTTCCTTCATCTGCCTTTAATTTTTTACACCTATAAAGCAAGTCCTTTCCAAGTTTCTTTTTGCTTTGCGTCAGCTGAATGTAACTGTAAGTGCTAACTGAGAAGTCTCAGAGTCTCTCAGCTCATTAGTGAAACATGCACCAAAAGAGTTAAGTAGACAACTGACATTTTATCATTTTGTACCTTTAAGCTTATTTTAATGAGAACAGATCAATTTTTTTAGTAAATTCATAAATAACTTTCCTCATAATGAATTGTCTCTTCATGAAATTTTAAGATAGATTTGAATTTGCCAGGAAAAGGATGATTTCCTTCGTAATTAACTAATGTATCAAAAGGGATCATTTATAATATCTTTGGTCAATGTCAGTCATAACTGTTACAGGGCAGCACAGTAGGGCATGACTAATGAGCACATGATGGAATCAAAACTGACAGACAGAAAAGTCATAAATCATTAATTTGCATCCTGAATTTCACATTTGAAATGGGTAGCTTGTATCAAAGTAATGCAGACAAGCTACAAGCTTGAAATCAAATCTGAAACACGTGGGTAGTGGGTCCAGAGGGCCACACAGACGATCAGAGGGCTGGAACACCCTCCTACAAGGACAGGCTGAGAGAACTGGGGTTGTTCAGCCTGGAGAAAAGATAACTCTATGGAGTTGCAGCCTTCCAGTATCTGAAGGGGGCCTACAAGAAAGCTGGAGAGGGACTTTTTACAAAGACTTGTAGCGATAGGACAAGGGTAATGGCTTTAAACTGGAAGAAGGTAGATTTGTATTAGATATGAGGAAGAAGTTGTTCACTGTGAGGGTGGTAAGACACTGGAACAGGTTGCCCAGAGAAGTTGTGGATGATCCATCACTGGATGTGTTCAAGACCACAGGATTTGCACAGCCTGGTCTAGTGGAAGGTGTCCTTGCCCATGGCAGGGGGTTTGGAACTAGGTGATCTTTAGGGCCCCTTCCAATCCAAAGCATTCTATGATTCATTCCTCTCTTCAGAAAGTAGCTGGAGAACAGAGCACTGATTCTCATAGTCTCCCTAGGTACCATGTGAACAGGAAGGCAGTGGGACCTATTCTACTTCCATCAGCAGATCTTCTAAAATGTGTTTCTCATGAATGCCCCTGAAAATGGAAGTATTGATTACATATATACTAAAGTGATGGGTGCTCTATAAATACCTAAGATCAATAGCATTCTTACCCTGTTTATCCTGGACAACTACAATCTGCATCTCCACTCTAAATATTGACTCTTCTCTTGCCTTAGCTCCTCTGCTTAACCCAATTTGTTCCACACCAGCAACTTTCTTACTCAGTCCTCCATATAACCACTCTCAAGGCTGCTCGAGCATTTGTCACTTACTCTTCTGAAAGTGGTACTAACTCTTTTCGGTGTTTCCCAATCCTTCTATAGATGGTTATGAACAGACTGTGTTAGCTCTCGGAAAAGGAACATTACAGCGTTCACTCACTTCTCTTATTCTATTTTGAGGACATTTTGTTCAAACCTGTGGTCAGTGCCAAAGAGGAAGTCAGCTTCAAAGACCACAACTGCCTTTATCAATAGCAAAAATCAAATAGGCTTAATGATGTCATAGTGTGGGATTACTGCAAAATCATAGAGCCACACCTATGTCATGTGGCCAGAAAACACTCACAGGAGAAAAAGGGGCTGCAAATCTCATACTTTTCTCCACAAATAGCCCTGTTGTTTTTTTTTTTTTTTAAAAAAAAAAGATGGCTATTAGGCTATGCATACATTCATTATCAAGCAGCATGAAATACTAGCAGATCTACAGAGCAAAAGGAAGCTGAGGTCCTGATATACACAATATGCACATTCCAGGGTGTTTCTCCCACTCCAGACTCAGTGCAGTCTGTTCCCATGGACTGAAGAAAGCCCATTTGCACTTGGAGCACTTAAGCTGCACTCCCAGAGAGTATGTCTCCTAGCTTGCTTTCATTCAGAAGGAATCCAACTCACATGCTTTGAGATTGCTCTCTGATGTCAGCCAAAGTACATACAGAGGAATCACCAGAAGACTAGCTTCAAAACACGCTCCTGATCCAAACTACAACCAATAATGTAGGCACACCACCATATCTGCATCTTATCCAAAGATATCATCAAAAGAGGGAGATGGGCTCAGTCTCACATTGATATACATCACATCACTGAACTCAGTGAACGCAAAATGCCCAAGAGCTGGCTTCAGTGTTAACATGCATGCTTGAGCACTGTAAGCCATGCCACATTTTTGCTTTGTCCAACCAACAGAGGCTAAGGGGCAGGGCACAGTGCTGCGTTCATCCAGGCTCTGAGCAGCAGTGTGCATCTCCCCAGCTGAGCACGGAGTCATGCTGCATTGATTCCTGGCTGCCCAGAGAGCTGCAGACACAGCATTAGGGGAAGCATAATGGTCATAAGAGGTGGGGTGACACACAATTGTATGAAAAAAGGGTGACAAATATGGCCTCATTTTGAAATCAGACCAAATAACTTTTATAGGCCTGCTTACATGAGTTAGGTACACTTGAGCAAGCTCTGTTACACTGATTTTGCTTCCAACACCACAGAAAAGGATTATAAATTAGTATAAATATCGTTAAAAAAAGTCTCCACAACAATTCTTTATTTATTTTTGCTTCTAATACTTCTTACCCCTTATCCAACCTGCCCACTCATTCCTGGTTTTTCAGAGTTTTGGCAGAATGCAATCTTGTAATGACAGCCAATAGTACTATTAATAACAAAGTGTGACACACCACCCAGATACGAGTAATGTCTTTCTGACACAGAAGTTGTTTCTAGGACCACATGGTGCTAGGCCTAACCTACCTGCGGCTAGAGAGGCTGGACAGAGATGTTCAGAGCCTTATACACCATATGGAATGAGCAAAAATTAGCCAGGAAGCACACAAAGAGGCTAGGAACGCTGCCAGTACTTAGAGAAGGCATTCCCTCAACTTTGAGGTATGCAGCAAATGAAGGAGAAAGGCTTTTTGGATCAAGGCCTTTTGTATTACATAGCAAAGGCTCATTTTGGCTCTGCTTGCCTTAGAGGTAAAATTTTGGTTATCAGCTGCTGCTTTGTGTTTAAAAAGCAATCGCTCAAACATGATTTCTACACAGGGACAGCAAAACCCGCCTAAACCAAGGGTTAAATAAGGTCTGCGATGCAAGAATTCAACTTTGTCAATATCAAGAAACCATCCTTAATATTATAGTAAGGATTTGCTCCTAATGACAGCAGCTTGTGTACGTGGCAACATGCCTTATTTATGAAGCTCTTTTACAAATATCCTCAATGGTTCCAAGCTGGGAGCAACCAAATAGAAATGTATTCCACCATCTACATGCTAAATCATCCTTCTGAAGGTCATGTTTTTCCACCTCATTGTGTTTGAGTCAGCTCCTGGTAAATGGCCATATTTCCTGAGACACAGTGCCACAGACAGTGAAATAAGGGGAACATTTCGGCCTATACTCGGAATATTTTTGCTTTCAGGGGTTTAAATGCTTTAACAGCTGCTTGGAATCCTACATGGGCAAATAATAATGAGGCTTGTAAGGAGCACTCAAAAAAAGAAAAATACAGCCAGATATATTTGCTGCATTACTCTTCAGGAGAAGATGTCTTTTTACCTACTCTTTTTGGTAATGTTCAGCACCAAGAAACTCAGCAACATTTTATAGAAGAAGGATGTATATCGGCTCTTTTTCATTTCATCTTTATGAGCTTGCTGAGAGACAAAGATAAAGAAAGGATTTGAAGTTCCTGTACTTAATATGCAGCTCAGGACACAGAACTTCAAAAATTCTGTACTCAAAATCAGATATATGTCAACTTGGGTTTAAGACACCAGATCTTCGTTTGCAATGTCTGTATTTCTCACTGTAGATCTTTATAATCTATTTACCATTGTCTCCAAAAGTATGTGACACATTGTGTGGAAGACCAAAAAGACATACTTCTTTTTTTTCCCCCCTTCATTTTTGTCTTTTTGGTTCTGAATAAAACAATGTTACATTAAGATTGATTCAAATCCTCTGCTAGTCAATAAATAAGCTCTATTTACAACTTGGATCAAATAAAACTATTTGCAAATCATGCTGAATTAACTGACTTGTTTTGGTGTAAAACCAGACATTTTCTATTTTTCTGAAGTACAAATATTATTTCTAATGGTTTCAGAAGATCATATTTCTTTTATTGTATGTCAAAATTAAGCCTACATTTAATTCTAGTGTTTTTTTCTATTAACAGCTTTTTCTGTATTTCAATCATTTTGCAAGCCAGTTGTTCATACAGCTCAGGGTACATCTAATCCTACACAAACCCAAAATAAAGATGTCATTTTTCCATAAGAGATAATGTGTGCTCATAAAACCATAACTATGCATGCATGTGTGTGATAACTAAATCTAATACAATCTTATTTAATCAATTCAGACAGTAATTAATGCCATTCACTTCCCTCCCTGCTGAACAACTCTTCAAACCATATATTAGAAAACATTCCCTCAGAATCACAGGAACGTTGGTTGGATGGGACCTCTGGAGGTCCCCTTGTTCACGTTGGGAGTATCTGATCCACTCACTCGCTTTAATATCTGAAAAATATGCAACTGCCTGTTGAATACCGTAACATGTAAACTGTGACCAAAACTGGGCCCTAAGTCCTTGTACTAAAAGTTCTTAGGTTAAATTTAGACAAATACCATTTTTACCTACAATGTACCTAACAGTCCATTTGTCAAATGCATTCCTCTACGGTTTTGTCTACATCGTTTTTAAATCCCAGCAATACCTCTGCTCTTTGCAGTGCAACAGAAAATTGTCTCTGCATTAATTAACACACCACTGCCCCTTAGCAGTAGCACAGGAGAGGGGTATCTGAGAAATCCACCCACACAAACAAAAGGAAAGACTAAGTGACCAGACAGGGTCTTTCCATCTCTAGGCTCCATTATTAAAACCCACCCCCACCCAGCAAACTGGGGACCTTCACTGAACAGTAAACTGCTCATCACAGTGAGGTGAACCACAGAGCCCAGCTGTCCCTGGCCTAAATTAGAGACAACAGAGAGCACAATGAAGGTAGGTTGCTACAGAAAGCTACTAGAGAAACACTGCAACGAGTGCAAATCTCAGGAGATACATTTGTCTCACTACAGAACAGATATTCTGAAGGTACTTGTACAAACTTGCTCATTTTCCAGCTGTGACGGAGGTAACACTACAATGGATGTGGATATACCCAGGTCAGCTTTAACATAGCGTAAGCAAACAGAGTTTGGTTTCATGATCCAGATCCTACAGGTTTCTCAAACGTTCTCTGCTCAGTCACAGCCCAGCTGAGAGTCATGCAGGACTTAACCACAGGCCATCACTCCAGCTGACCACAAGCTGCTGGCAAGATGCAGGAACCTACTAGGCCATGTTATATGTGAGACTGGACTGAAGAGTGGGGTCTCTGACGCACTTCAAATCCACAAATCTATTACTTTAAGTATGTGCTCAGTTAATAATAAAGTCATAATTCTGATGCTTTTTCTGCAGTTTCAAAGGTTGTTACCCTTTTTCCAGCGATGATTCATTTTGCCTCTTAATTCAATAATCTATTTTAAAAATCTAACAAAAAGCTCTGCAATCATGAGCATTACAGGTAGGTTACATTTTGTGTAGAACGCTACAATCTGTTATTGCTCTTAAATTTCCTACTTTTTCATTTCAAGAACTGTCATCTGCATTTTAGAGAAAAATGCCTCCTAAAATCCATAAACAAATAATGGGATTTTGCACTTATCTCCAAAGTAATTTTGCGATTGTATTGCTAAGCTCTTTAATTGTAATTGATTATGTCCAATTTTCCCTGAGAATTTAATCCTAGGATTCAGCTCAGTTACTCTATTCTGCCTGACCTTGACTACATGAGCTGCAACACTCGTTGTTGAAATTGAACAAAATTGGTTCCCTCTTTTGAATGTTTTGAAAGATTAAGTGTGAAATTACAGATTGAATATCAACCAGAGTAATACCAAGGTCACACAAGTTAAATCACTTACATCTGAGCACTCTGGATGCGATCAGGGAGCAGACACATTAAAGGCTTTTACCCTGTTTTCTCTAACCCACAAAGCACTTGACTTCTCTGAGGAAATGGAGAACAGCACAGGGAAAGCAACACGAGGTCCATGAAACTGCCAAGGAAACTCACTGACCGCAAACTGCCCAATACCCACACCATAGATTAAAAACTAGTTGAAGGAGGTTGACCTCTATTATGCCCAAACTGCCAATTTTAAATTCTAAAAAAAAAAAAAAAAAATTTATCACGTAACAACAGCAAGAGCCCAAACCTGCATTCCCAATGCAAGCTCTAGCTTTTATATGCAGGTAAGGATGTTATAGCAGGGTACAAGGAAACCAGGGAATTAACACAGAGGGAGAAATAACCATCAGTGAAACATAGACATACCCAAGCAGCCTGTAAATTAAAGAAGGAATCAGATCACAGCAGCACAGAGCTGAGCACAGGCTGCTGCTTCACTCTGCCATAAAGCCAAAAGGCCTCAGGACAGAAGATGAATGGACAGGGCATAACGTAAGGAAGCCCTTACACGGCCAGCACTCACTGTCTTGGATTCTGTCATCCTGCATGTCAAGCTTTTTCCTAGTACAGCTGGCAGCCTATTGATCTCTGTTTCCTTGCATGTTGAGTAAATCAAAGTTCAGACTGCCTGTGAATCCCTAACCGATGCCATGCACATCCTAAATCCTGTCCCTGCTAGACCATGATGTCTTTCAAGCCTCAGCAACAAAACAGAGAGGTACAAAATAAAGAATTCTCCAAGGTGTCACCTCTTTCATTCACCTTCCCCGAACATTAATTCCTCACCACGTCCCTCCTTTGCAGGTATTCTGCAAGCTGCTGTTGTTCTTGGGTTTGGCAAACTTTCTGAGAAGGATCCTTGAGCAATGGGACTGGGGAGGCTTCCCAGTTGCCATGACGAGTTTACAAGCCACATCATTGGTTAGAGGAGCATGTGTTGTCTTTGGAGAGAAATCGAACCCAGCTGCACCTTGCCTTTTCTTTTCCCACACCAAGAATTAGTTTCTAGTCATACAGGGAGGTGAGGCTCCAAGGGCAGGCAGGGCCACCCCTCTCACGTAGCACTTGGTTGGATGGTGGCTGCTCTGTGTCCCCTGAGCTGTCCCTCTGCCTCCAGTGAGGCTCAGCTGAACCCCACTGTGTCACTCTCCAAGCTAATAAATTCAAAGTGCTAAACGTTTAGACAATACAACACAATGCAAGGTGTGATTTGATCTCATGTAAAGCTTCTGCATTATCTGCATCAATCAAATCAATACTAAACAGCATAACCAATTTGTGCATATCTCTCCTATCAAGTTTTGTATTTTATATATTATACACATCGAGAATTTCCTACTAGGTTTGTTCTCACTTCTGACATTTTCTTCTATCTTTCTCCCATCAAAACAATGATGTAAAGCTCTTTGGCTACTAACACTGATGCCAAAGCACATAACGCTGGAAAACTCTTTGCTCTGAAATCAAAACCATTTGGTAAGGAATGGTAATCCTTCTTGAAGGCAATACAAATCCAGTGCAGCTCTCTCAAATTCTTCAAGTTCCTGCAGTTATTTCAGCAAAGTCTTCTTACATTTAGTTTCCACCGCAGAACCTCTTGTGCCGCACAGTTCTGACAGTGTCCATTCTGTCATCGGCAAATATCATTATATTTTCGTAAAGAAATCCTTAGATTCAGTCTCATGTCCTTAAAATGCTTCAGCTGAAGCAATCTTAGTCTGCAAATACAGTGTAGGATATACCACCAATATCTGCAGCTGACAAACCAAGCAATGCCTGGGTTTGCACATCACAGATAACTGAACACAAAGCGCTGCAATTCCCAGCTGCTGGACACTGGCACTTACCCAGCTTTTGCCACCAGAGTTCCCGAGTTGCTCACTATCTTCATATATCTGTCCTCGCAGCACCTGTGGCAGTTAGCAATAAACTCTGGAGTCCCTGGGCCCTCGTTTACATCAGTGCAACCTCATTGATTTAACTGAGCACTAAACAGAAGAATTCAGCACAATATCTGGCCCGCACTAAGTTCAGCTTTGCCTTCAGTGCCAAGTAAGTCTATTAAAGTACCGCCAAGAGCATCACTAAGTCATAGTAAACATAGTAAACGGAAAAAAAGACCCGGTACATTTGCTTGGTAGACCAAAGTGAGTTTCCATAGATGAAGAGTGCAAAATGATTTACAGGATGCCATCGTTTGCTTGAGATATTTGCCCAACAAACATACTATTTTCTCTCAACCCTGCTAAAAATCCCAGCAGAAACAGGATTACGAGCAACTCTTCCATAACAAACATTATCTGTTACGAACCGTTAACAGGCAGAAAGTGGACCAGGCTTTTTCTTGTTATTAATTGAAAAACAGAAGTATGAAAAATTATGTATTCTCCAGGTAGGTCAATTACTTAAAGTACAAATAAAGGATAATATTGAAAAGTGTTTATTACATAATATATCATCTATAGCCTATTGTGAAATTCAAAAACCTTTTAAAAACTTTGTGTAAAAATTTGGTAATTTATGTTTACCTGCACATGGACATATGCTTGGTTTTGCATAATAATGTATTTATCTTCTTATTAAAACCAAATACAACATATTTTAAAAGGGGTATTTCTTCATTTTTATGAAGTCCCAGTAACACTTCCTTTATTGGCATGTTCTTATGTTAGAGTTTAGGAATTACTAGTCATTTCATTCTTGATCTCTTTAATTTAGCATGAGAAAAGTTAAATTTCTGTAAAGGCATTTTGACTCCAATTTATGTGAAGTAGTTTGTTTACTGATTGGTGATTTTTCTTTCATATAATTTCTACTCTAATTAGATTTTCTTCTCCTTTTGAATAAGACTTAGGAATTCATCATAAGGACCACAGGCAGTTGTGACAATCCCCTTGAGACAGACAGGGGTTAATTGCCATTATGGACGGGTGATCAAGTATCAGCTAATTTTCTACCTACATCATGCTTGCTGTGAATTCAGATCTGACCAGTGTGCCTTGTACCTATGAAGTGTTAAAGCAAGCAAGCAGAACGCTGGAAAGTGAAACACAAAAGAAAGCATTCATGAAAGAATAATAAACTACACGCGATGATCTGTTCTGCTTCTGGCTTTGGTAGCTTTTTGCAAGAGTAAGAAGCTGCAGACTTTATCCACAATTAGAAAAAAAAACTTTTCACAAGTAATCCACAGAGCACGCCAACTGCTTGTATTGGCACCCTGTGGATTTCCCAACTCTCCCCCCAACTTTAATAACTAGTAAAAACACATTGACTCTCTTCTCCTCCCTTCAGAGCACACCAGACTTTTTAAGAAGTGCCATTTCCTTACTTCTATCATTATATCATTTTCTGATATTTAACAAAAGGATCAACCTGTGCTACATATTCTCTTGACTGTCATTCTTCTAGCTTTAAGAAAAGCATCCCCACTCAGAAGCTCATACTGACAGATCACATATGGACTTTCCTCCTTCCTAAACATTACCTTTTAACTCTGGCAAAACTTCAATTCCAGAAGGAACACTGGATCTCTTTCCCAGGTTGCCCTACAGCAAAGAAACTAGAAACAACAGAACTCCTTTTGCTCCAAGTGACTGCCCTGTTGGTTCTACATTTCTGCAATGTTTTAAGGATGGGAACTTCCATTAAGCTGGCTTAATATGAGTGAAACAGCTGAAATCAATGATATTCATTCCTGATTTCTATCAGGTAGCAGCCAGAGGGAAATTAGCCTTGTAGCTGAGAACTGGAATGTAAATCTGATTTCCAAAACTTTACACTTGATGGACTGCCTTGGAGGCAAAAATCAGGTGGGTAAATCTGCAGCGTTTCCATCGCAAATTCTCATTGACTTCAGTGGTGCGGCACACAAAATATATGCATAGAAATTATTCACGAATACAGATGTCGTAAATTAAACTCCCTTGGAGATTTTATTAGACAAACTAGAGAATGATTTTCCCAGCATTCTTCAATAAAGCTGTAATTAGAAGCATATATTCCAAAAGATTTTCAATGAAATGCCAGATAATCCTAGAATGTGAACACTAGTTTTTCAAAAACATGGCAAGTACAATTTTTTTTTTCAGTAAAATCTTTTGCTAAGTCCAAAAACTTTTTACCATCTAATGTATTCCAGATGGGTTGTGTTGGTATGGATGACTAAAGAGAACCAGAAGGTAAGAAATCAACAAGATTAGTGAAACCTTCACCCTGGTTTACTGTCACTTAGTGAAAGGAACTGCTGCAATTCTCTTTTACTGGTTCTCACAGTTATAGATGAGTATGGAAGGTTTTCACATGAAACAACATTCTTTTTATGAAAGAATTAATAAAAGGACAAAGAAAAAAAAGTATTTGGAGGATCTGGAATACTGGAAGGAAGCATTTTTCCCTGACTGCCATTTTTTGAAATGGTCAGCTCTTCCAAGTACAGCTGTTGCATTCAGCAGTGAAACAGGCACACCGTGATTAACCACTTTATTTAATCTGCTAAACCTGGGTTGATGACTGTAATATGCTAGTAAACCTCCAAGGTCATTTCTGAGCACCATAAAAAAGGGAGAAAGTCAGAAGGAAGCCCATGCATAACTCTATAAATTCCATTCGACGTGGAGACAAAAAATGTAAACTCTTCAAGGTGCTGCCTGTTACATTTCTGATAAAGACTGTAGTTCCTTTAACTTGAAAGATGGTTCAGTGGTTTTTATTTCCAATTCTTTCAGCTAAGTATTTAGCGCAGATTTAGCAACATCAAGACATGACTAATTTAATTTTGTTAAGCAACTTAGCAAAAATTACTTACAACTGAGAATAAATTTGAACATTTCCCTTTAACATTTCCAAATATTTTTATTCTAAAACAAATTGTCTGAAATGTTCAAAACCAAAATGCAATGTTTTCTTTTACAACATACTCCTTTTATCAGCTATTGATCTATATTGACAGTCGTTAAAATCAAGAATAAACATTTCAGCTTGACAGTACTCAGATTTTACTTTTAAGTTCATAAAAAATATTGAATGTTTTGGGGTTTAGTTCAACTCAAAATTGCTTTTTCCCTATTTTGATGAATTACTGGTGACTGGAAGAGCTCAAGTAGCCATCAGCTAAG
>JAVSBS010014585.1:49298-126420 GCA_033124195.1 Coracias cyanogaster | reverse complement strand
GAAAGGAACGCATAAGTAACTGGGGCCCGATCCTGCATAGTGTTAAACTGTCTTGATGCTTTAGGCACTTCTAAAGCAATGAGGTTTATAGGGTAAAAATGCAGTTCTCTGATTTAAGCCACCTGTAACCTGCATCTATATGAAAATGTGTTCTGACTCTGCATTTCAGGCCAGAAGTCCCATTGGGACACTTGAGAGTAAAGTTTGCTGCAAGGGTGTTTGCACACTTTGTTTACAAAGTTTTGCTTCTTGCGTTAGATTTGGCATGGGTCAAAGTTGCTTTACATCACCTTGACGGGTTCCAAAGGAAGCCTTCAAATAAACCAGAATCATTGCAACATTGTCTGTTGAAATACATCCAGGTAAGTCAGCATGGCTTAACTTGGGCAAATGAGATCAAGTAAACTTATATCCATCTTGCACAATTCAGCTTGGGTTTGTTTCCTACCTGCTGCACAGGATACTCGCAAAGCACCAGACTGTTCTTCAGGTAATGCACGCAGCCTAGATAGGGACTGTCGTTATATCTTAACAATTTAGGAGATGAAGGGGAGAAATGTTAGTGCTCTGCGTTTATTTACTTTTACAGCATGCCATAAAGATTAAAAATACATTGTACACAAGTGCAGTATTTAATGTAGCACTTTAATTACATTCAAGTGTGTTACTAAATAGTCTTGAGAAAACCTTAATGACCAGCTGTTCTACCCTCTTCCCATATGTCAGAAATGGTTTCAGAAATCACATTCTGGGACAGTAAGGTTGTATAATTAGACAGTGTATAGTTAACACTTCTAGATCTTCCCCTTAAACTGTGGGCCCTTTTCACTAACATATTGTGGTTTGGTGCCAGTTTGGCACAACACAATTATGCCATGTGCCAAACTGCAACTGAGATGTACAAACTCTCAGAGACATGTTATGATTGCACCATTATCTTTTTATATCTTTTTCATCATTAGGATTGGATGCTTTTTATGTTATGTAAGATTCAGCTTTTTATGACCAACAAATAAACTTAGTAAATAGGACTATAAATTTTTAATACTTCTTCCATAATGCCATTTGTCTAATCAGAATTAGATGTTTACTGTAACCCCACATCGGTTTTCACCAAAAAAGGGCATCATTCCAAGAACAGCAGCTATGGACAAAAATTTCCAAGGAGGTACCTTTTGGCCCAGTTCAGGAATGCACTTAAGCACATGCTTAGCGTTAAGCACATGAGTGCTTATATAGAGGCATGCGCTGAAGCTGGATCAGAAAATGGTTTATGCCAAACAAAATAAACCCTTGCTGGAAGTAAGCGAGTATACGGGCAGCTCAGTCTTTCGAGCAATTATCATCCCTCTTCCTGTCAACATCTAAAAATGACAGTGTTTTTTTCTGGGACGTTTATTATTTTGCAAGACAAAACACATCCACAGTTTGCAAGGTGTGGGGGGGAGTTTGTGCAAATACATTAAGCGCAAGCTGCCAGCCGAGCCGTCAGCGCGCGTCGTGCAGACGATCCATCCTGGCTGGGCAGAGGGGGGGGCCGCTGGAGGCAGCAGCTTCACCATCCTGACAAGAGAGGTTTACAGCAGGTTTTTTTATTTATTTTTTTTATTATGATGATTTTTTCCTGAGCTTCAATTTCCAATGACTTATTTAGATGTAAGCAATGACAGCTGTAATCATGTTTTAAATCTTGCTTTGTATCCTTAGTTATAATGTTGTTCAATTAATATTCAGAATAATGGAAGTGATGTGCCCCTTTGAAAAAGACTTGAATGCAGGCCAAAGCTTTGGGAAACTGATTCTCAAGAGGATTAATCAGCATTTAAAACTTGCATTAATAAAAATCTGATCTTCTACTGTGTGGCATGCATAATACTTTTCATTTTTAAGCATTTTATTTTAATAGTGTGGTATCCTTTGTCCTGATTTTTAAAGGGATTTTAAAATCTAACTCCTTCAAATCAATCCTGCTTTGACCCCTGGGCATTCTTTTACTGAATATAAAAACATTAAAGAAATCCTTGGTTCACAAATACCTCTATTACTAAGGATGAGCAAAGCATAGTGCACAAGCACGTTTGTGATAAAAATTATATATAGCTTCCACAGGAATTTGTTAGGCAAAGGCTCACCTTTTCATGTCAATTGTTGTCTCAATAAAAACACAAATTTACACATAATAAATTCACACAGACTTAAAAGTTTGAAGGTAAATTATACCCTGAGAACACAGGAAGAATCCTGGTAGACTCCATAAAAAGTGCTCTTTGTATTTCACATGAATTTTCACCCCGTTTTAAGGAATATTATTGTACCCTAGGCCAACAAGATTGAGTCTATATCTGAAAGACAGACTTAATCTATGTTTTGTGTTGTTCTCCTGATCTTATTAGTGGGTTAGAGAAACAAGAGGATTTTGTATAAAGTTTCGCATATAAATTCAATTCTAGTAAACCAGCTAATTTACATGCTAAAGAGCCAGCAGTTGGTAAAACAGTTTTGTTTCATGTCAACTGCAGAAGCTAAATGTATTTTATAAATACTAGAAAACATTATTTCTGCTAAAGAGGCATTTCAATAGCAAATAGCTCGCTCAGATCTTCTACGAAGCAGAGAAATCTAGTCAAGAAATTCTTGCATCCTTACTCATGTTACTGAAAGGCAACAGTGTGTGCTCTAAGTATGGACCATCTGTTTTTACTTTGTTTCATACCTAATGTGATGCTTCAGTTCATCATAAGTGCAATCAGTTTTGTAAATGGTGCCAGAGGTTCTTGAAAGGTATTTTTATAATCTTAATGTCTTCTAGAAATAGATGGTGAATGTGGTTTTTTCTAAAATGGTAACTATAAAATGTCCTGTATCCAACGGAGTATCAAAAATTGTACTCCCTTAGGCACTGGGCAGGATGACTAGATTTTGAAATACTACAAAGAAAAATGAATCACAAAAAATATACCATCTTTACCTACAGTGGACAGTGCACCCAACGTGAGAAGTGAAGTGTGAGAGGGAAGGGCTTTACCCATGCACGTTTGAACTAGGTGCTGAGTTTTTCTCGAGTAAAAAGAGAAAAGTTCCCATTTAAGATGCTCTCTGTTTGAATTATCAAGGTCTAGGTCTGGCCCAGTGATACACAATGATCCCATCACTTGCATAAAGATAATGGGAGCAGGTGCCCACACTTCATGTGCTCTAAGAGAGGGACAAGCAGGAGTTAACCTTGGTACAGCCTCGTTATCCCATGAAGCACTATCTGCTTGTTTCTGGTTTTCAGAGGATATATCTGATGCTGCTGCTCACCTACCAAAGTATTTGCCTCTGACTGAAATCCTGGCCATAAGAAGTCGATGACAAATCACACAGTCAAGACTTCTAACTGTGCTAAGACATTCTCTTCAGTTGATAGGCACCTAGATTTAAATTAAAAAAAAATAGATAAAATGTATTTGAACCTTCTACCTATTGGATAAATACCCAGACACCGGCTGTCATCTTTAGCCTCCCCTATCCTCACCATCCTCAAAGAACCTCATGTCCCCCTGTCTTTGGTCCTCTCTGAAGAGGGATAGAGTCGTCCCTTTGAAATTTAGTCTGCAGATCCATAAACACAGATCCATAGCTAGCACATAAGGCTGTGTCTGTTTTGGAAACAAGCTAGACAGGGGCTTATCCTCTCACAGTGAAGTATCATGACTTGGGTCCACACCTAAATTTTCTACAGATGGGTGGATTGTGTCCAACTTGGCTACTGGGGACAGTGCCTGGGAGTGAATTGCTCTCCCTGCTCTCTGCCTGAGCAATGCCTGAAAGCGAGCTAGCAGTATGTCCTAACTGTGAGACACCGCCGCTCCCCGGCCAGGCCAGCAGATCGAGGGACAGCTTTTGAGTGTCTTGCCAACTGCCTCATACAAGGATTAGAGAGACATCACCCAAAACGATGGTGAGCAATGATTATAGCTCAACCTGAGACTTCAAAGCGCGAAGAGTGCAAAAGACTAGTCACCCAGTATGGCTTTTTATTGTAGAGATTATTATGTGCACTAAACTCATCTAACCTCCTCTACAGAAAAGCAAAGCTACGGTTCAGTGAGAGTGAGTAGGTCTGATGCATCACTGCAGGAAGCCTGGGTCCTGTTGTTCTCTGTTGTTAGACCACACTCTTCCTTTTGCTATCCTCTACATTTTTCTTGTTCTCTCTTTTTAGGCTTCTAATTGCTGTGAGGAACCAACCTCTTTCATGCAGTCAAGGTTGTTGTTACTCCCATCATGGCTTCATCCCTTCCTCCTTGCTCCTTGGGGCTCTAGGTACCCCTTGCCCTGCTCCTCTCCCTGCTTCCCTTGCCATTTCCAGGCTGCCTGGCTCTGGGATGTGCCAGTACTGGATTAGGCTGAATATGAGTCCCACATTCTTCATTACAGAGTCAACATTTCTTCCTCGTTCCTTGCCTGGCTGCTGCCCAGCAGGTTATTTTGGGACCTACGCTAGCTGGCCCAGAACACAGCCATGCCAGGGAGGACACTAACAGCTAAATGCTGCCGAGGATTGTTTGCCAGTGCCTGAGCCTAAAATGAGATGCTGTTTTATTTGGGACGTAGACGCAGCACAAATGTTCCTGAGGAGAAGAGCAGTAGAGGGTAAGGTTTGTTAAGTGTCTAGCACTGATGAGCTAGCTTGGGGAAGGGGAAGCATGGCTGGGCACCAGCCCCTTGCAGTGCCTTCCCTGTAGCCGGCAGCTCTCCAAACCCACAGGCTGGGGGTGGGAGAGACAGTGCTGTGAGAGAGATTAAGCCATCTGCATGTTTTCCTCCCCTTCCTCCTCATCACAGACCGGCCCTCACCACCACTTTCCCAAGCCAGGATGGCATGTCTGCTCCCAGGGCATGTGGTCCCCATGCGTCAAGAGGAGAAGCAGCAAAACTGCAGCAGTACTGCAGGATTGTCCTGTGGCTCTTGGTGGGTTGGGACTGGGAGATCCACATCTATCAGCTAAGTCAGGGTTCAGGCATCTCTCTTCACCCCTCCGAAGACAACAAGCATTGGAAGCCCATGATGTGGAGACCAAACTGCAGGTCAGGCAGAGTGTGTGCAGGGACAGGTATTAGGTGGTGATAGGGTGCAGAAGTGGGCAGAAGGAGAAGAAATTGATGGGATAGAAGAAACAGGATTGAAAACTATATCTACGAAATGGGTGGGAAAGACAGATTTGTCTGAGCTTTCTGGGTAAGAGCTAAGCCTCCATATGTTCTCTGAGCTGGTGCCTAATACTGATGCATAGGTATAAAGTGGGACTCCATGACCAGGTACAGACCCTGAAGCATCTTAGGTGTCCTGCCTAAGATGTACTGATTTTATTTGGAACCAGAAACAATTTTACCTTCTCTAGTGCACCTGCTCTCCTTGTAAAACACTTTGTCATAATTTAGTGGCCCTTATGCCTGTGGAGCCAGATGGCCACCGATGACTTGTAGCTCCTTTTCTGGGTGCTAACTTGGAATAGCTTATATAGGCCTGAATTTCTGCTCAGAATAGCCCTTTGAAAATGTCTTGTGCTGGGCAACTTTCAACACGTGCTATCAGGAGGGCATGATACCTTCGTACCTTCTCAGCCCACCTGCAGTGGTGCAGGTCTTGGAGGATGCCCGAGTGACCATAGAGCAGCCAGTAAGCAGATGCTGTGGGGTTGTGGTGGTACCTCTTGAGCTGGTGGTACCTTGAGCTGCCTTATTTGAAGCCAAGGTAAATCTGCAGGAGCCAGGGCAACTACTCTCACAACTTTGCAGCTGGGTATACCCTGAGGACACTGCAGCAGCTACAGGGCCAATGTCTTGCCTCTAGCAGACAGCAACCATGGATGCCTGGAGAACAGTGTTAAATCCTGTGGCAGAGTCCTGACATTTTGCTAGTTTATTTCTTAACCTTTTACTTTCTATTGCAGTGTTTTTGTGAAAAAAATGATTATTGTAATACTTGAATTTATCATGCTGTTGGAGAGCACTGGGCGTGAGTCAGCCTTGAGGCAGAAAGATGGACAATATGAGCTCTTGAAGTACCTTTCCAGACCTATTTCTACAAGTCTCTAAGCAGAACAAAATGAACTCAAGATGTTTTCCCAGAAAAGAGCAAATAAAGGAACCATTTCTTTGAATTCTGCACAGATTGAATATGACTAAAATGAATCCCACATCTGGTCCATTCTTCTTTTTCATTTCTTTAAAGAACAGATACAATAATGCCATACACACAGACACAAAAACCAAGCAGGGAAGATCAAGTCAAGGGTGCCTCAGGTTTTACTTTCTTTCTATTTTTGAAATAGCAAGATTAAAACCAAAAAAATCTGCATGTCCCACATGTTTAAATAAAACTGCAGCTACATCTAAACCATTGCAGCCTCTGTGCTGAGTGTTACAAAAATCAAAATCTGAGAGGGGAAAGGAGCTGGCAGTGGCCAGAAAGACCTGTCCTCCTGGGGAGGAGGGCTCAGAAAGCTTTTTGGCTCATGGGAATTTGTGATATGAAAAGTAAGTGGTTTGGCTCCCTACACAACGTGCAAAGGAAGTTTGACCCCTGGTGAAGGCTCATAAAAGCCAAAGCGCTGAGCTTTTCAAAGCCAGTAGTGACCACTGGAGAGACAGTTTTGCCCATCAGCCCGTCTCTGAAAGCTGATCAGATGCCCAGGTCAAGTCAGAGACCAGATATGGTGTATGGCAGCCCCTCTAAGTCGTGAATAATAAACATTGTCATGTGCCAGATATTTAGGAAGAGCCCAGACTTGCAGTTTGTTTGCTCAACTGAATTGTTTGCCTTTTCTGAATCTAGCAAGGCTCTAAATAAACCATATACATTGGTCTTATAAATATTTATTAATTTCCCCTTTGTTATCTAATTGTTTTCCAACACAGATGAATTTCTTCATTAAACAGATTGCTAAAATGTTATTCCACAATACATTTATTGTTAATTCTCTAATTAGTTAGGAATGTATGTTTTTTGGATAGTGAAGCAACTGTGTATAATCCCTAACAGGTTAGCTTTTAAAATTAACTTTGTGTTTGGTTTGGTCAGCAGCAGGGAAGATGCTCCTTAAGTGCACTTTTTAAAGATCAGTTAATAAATATAGCTCAAAATTCATGTAGCATCAGAATTATACAATTCACTTGTCCATTACCTTCTGCCTACTGTTGTTTTCTAATAACATTTCTGAATCAGATTTATTGTACAAAGTTTATCTCTCCCCAGAGATAATTTTTGAGACTCTGTAACTATCTTTTAAGATGCATTTTTACAAAAACTGTGTAAAAAGCATGTCTCTTACTTTGTGCACCAATTAATTTTGTTCATGTTTTTCCTTTTGGTAGCTTCCTTTTGCCATTTTAAATTCTTGTTATGTATGTGTTTTAGAAAGAATGCAGCCACATTTGAGTGGTTAATCAAGGGGAACTAACCAAAATAATCACTTTCTAGTACTTCAAAATATTCTAATTGTTTAATGGAGAATATGCATTCTTAAATTAAATATGCATAATAAGTAATAAGTAGTAATAAGAATAAAGTGGGCTCTGTAAGAATAAATGTTATGTTTTAAGCAAAATGCATTTGATTTGCTGGGTTCAAAGCTGCTTTGAATCAGTAAGAACAAATGCAAAAAATGGGGTGAGGAGGATAGAGAGCCTCATAATGTTTATAAATTGTCCATAATTGTATGGATTTTAAATATAAAAGTTGGCAGTGGCAAAAGCTAAAAGCCATTAGGAGAGATCCTATTGTGCAACACATCAGTAATCGTAACTCATAATCTCAGGGGGGAAGTAAACCTAACTAGAGTTTTCTAAAATTTTCATAAACTGTACTTGAGTCTTGTCTTGATGTTTACTACAATGATGGCATTGTTTGAAATGACATAGCCTAATGCATATATGAATCCTGCTTGAAAAGAGCTACTAATTAACATGAATAGTCTTCTTCTCTGAAGGTCATTTATTGCAAAGTTCATTTTTCAGCCGAGCACTGCTAAAGTAGTCACCCCCGCTAACAGCCATTAGATTAAGAGACTTAGGTCTGTTCTCTTTTTGACACTGGGTCAGGATTTTCAAAGAAAGAGGCCCTTCAATGCCAAGAAGTCCTTAAAAATAATATTTGAACAGAAAAAAATGGATGTAATTACATTGTAAATATTTCTGTGGTTATTGAATTAATGAAGATAATTCTGTTCATTGTATCTTAAAAAAAAATGCACACCAAGTTTTCCTTATCTGATGTTCCAGTGCAGCTCTTCCCCATGGGACCTTTGATTTCTTCAGTCATGATGATTCATTAGAACTGAGCGACACTGAATATTTAGCATCTGATGTGTGAGCATGTTCACTTATTGCCAAATATTAGGCATGTGAAGCCCCAGGTGCCTCTGCCTCCCCTTTGGAGGCCCCAGAAAGGCTTTCTGTGCCTGCATGCATGCCAGCTACCATGCTTCGCCAGCGAGAAGAGACCTCTAAATTCAAAGGACACTGACCTGCCACTGCCAAACTTACAACTTACAGTGACAGTTCACCAGGACTTTAATGTTGCCACTCAAGCCATGAATATCTAATTCTGGAACAATGTATGTCCAGAAGCCTTGTTAATACCATTGCCATGATAGTCACTTGGATATAGGTTTAGAAACTGCAGTGACAGAAAGTTACTGCTTGGGCTAAGGAATGTCCCTCTTGGTGGGTTTCCTGGTCATGTTTGTGGACATGGAAATAAAGGAGTTTATCATCCGTGGACATGGCGATAAAGGAGTTAAGGATCCCTGCTGTGGTTGCAAAAAACTTGTTCACCCATTGTCAAGGTTTAGGGTCAGTCCACTAGACCCGTAAACAGACACTCTGTTAATCCTTCTTTCCCCCCAGAAAAATGAAAAAGAAAGAGAATAAGGGAAAGAGACTTATGGATCTCTGTTAGCCCCCTCCCAAATGGGAGAGAAAGGGAATGAGAGAGGGACTTACAGATTAGAAAACTAAAACAACTTTAATGAAGATAGTAATGATAAAATGGGATATATATAAATATATACAAAATCAGTATCAAATCCAGCTCCCCCTATGGCAATTACTTCATAATTACCGCTGATGCTGTGGAGCAGGCATTGGAAGGCAGGATGAACAGAGTCCTCCTTGGATGCTGGCCATTGAAGAAGAGGAAGAAGAGAGCTTGACCCTTGTGATCCCTCAGCTTCACACTGAATATGACATATATGGCATGGAATACCTTGTTGGCCAGTTTAGGGTCACCAGTCCTGGCCACTTCTCCCTGCAGGTGCAACCTTTCACTTTCAGCACCCTCTGATGTGGTAGAAAAGCTTTAGCAGTGACCTTAGTCTGCATACATGAATCCTGGGTAGAAACTCCAAACATCAAGCATTATCACTGCTAGAAGAAGACACTGTCTGCAAAAATACACTGTTAACTTCAGAAAGTGCAGTTAGTTAGAAGAGACTCAGCTGAAAAGTAAAACCACTGAACAGAACTAGTTTGATTCTAACTCAAACCAGGACACCTATGTGAGTTAGTTACAAACAGGTATGGGTCTTTTCGGCTGCAGTATAACATTAAATACATTGCTCTCCTGAGTCTTGGCTGCAGAAGCAGATGTTGCTGTGCCCGTACTAGCTCAGTACACACTGAGGCTCTGCTAAGCCTTTACTCTGGTTTTTATGATGCTTGCCTTCTGTTTGAGCAGGCCAAGGGTGGATCTTTGGTAGTCAATTGGAACCTAAGTCATTCTCAAACTGATACCTGGTTTAGGGTTACTCATGTCAGTACAGAGGAGGTTCTGTAAGCCACTGGAGTTGTGGGGACAGAGAAGGATGGGAGTTCTTAAGAAGAGCCAAGAAACCTACAGAATTTCTTTGAGATAACAATTTTGCTTGACAAAGCCCCTCACTGGCAGCTGGATTAGCAGGGAAGATAGTTGAGGTTGTAAGAGCAACAGGTAAATCCCACAGACCTCAAGGCACTCATGTAAATCTTGTGCCTTGTCCGATAGGATTTGTGCCCCCTTCTCCCCTGGCCATGCCACTCTCCCCAGAGTCAGGCTTCCTTGGATCCCCAGTGGCTACAGCCAGGCTGCTTCTGCAAGCATGGAAAAACCTCTCCAAGTCTGAAGGACAATAGTGTTGAGAGAGCAGCAAGGTACCCCCTTGCCCGTTCAACTCCTCCCTGTCCCCACCATTCGGGTAGAAAGCTTGCAGATACAATGGAGGGGAATGGGACACTTGTGATGTCGCCTAACTGATTCTCCCTGCCAGCTTCCACAAGGTTTTTGCTCCTCTCCACTTGCGTTAGCAGAGGGGAGCATATGGGCCTTGGAGATTTAATGTTTCATGGCTTACTTGGCTGTCAAAATGTTTTACATTTTTATTTGTTGCAACATTCACGGTGATCATCTTTAAGGAAAAAAAAACCTGTGCGACAGGTCCCTAGATGCCCTTGCTGGGAGCAGATGTCGGAGCAAGAGCATTGTTAAGCCTCTCTTTGATTTTTCATTTCCCACCCTTTGTACAGCCAACACAGTGCAACATGGCACACACACAGCCTCTCTCACCGCCCAGCAGGACCCACTGGGGTGGTTTAGGAAGGTTGAAACAGGGAAACTTGCAGATTTATAGGGCTCTGAGACAGATTTGTAATCTGTATTGATGGCATCATCCCTGACCATGTGACAACCAAAGCAGATAAGCCTATGACTGAACTGAAAAGATTTCTTAAATCTGGTAATCGATATTGAGCAGCTCAGTCTGTTGAGCTATCAGGTTCGGAGATCTCCACACGTGCAGGGTGGGGGTGGAGGGGAGCTCTGGGTTTGTGAAAGGGTGTGATGCTGAGCTGCTGCTAAGCCACAGCCTGGTGTGGTGCCTTAGTTATTGGTACCTGCTGCTGCGGTTGGTGATTTCAGCTGAGGAGGGACTCTATAAAAGCCATGGGAAGACTTCTTTATTAGGGAGGAAGATCCAGAATCAAAGGAATAATGAGTAAGCAACCTGAGTGTCACAGAAACTTCACCTGTGGCCTTGAAATTTTGTTATGGGCAAAGGTCTCCAAGGGTGCTGCATATTGTCCCTTCTCCAGTGCCCCAGGGTCAATGGTCAAAATCCCTAGCTGACACCAAAAGTTTCCATAAGAGTTTCCTTGCTCAGGGTTTGGTATCCCATTACTTGCAAGTATATTGAGATACTCGTGTTTCAAAAGCTGATGGACTTCCCAAGGAAGATATCCCCTTTCCAGGGATTACATTCATGGCTCCTGTTGAAGACAACCTGTTTTAAAATGAATATAATGGTCTGACTCTTTGTAAAGACATAGTGACTTTCCAGGCAGCAACTACTCAAGCCACCATTGTCCGTAGTGCACAATTTAAAAAAAGCCTACCCTCAGTTATATCGCCTGGGACAGAACTCCTCCCAAAAGCCTTTCCTGCTGCCTTTCAAACAGTGAAGGGAGCTGGTGCCTGTCAAGAGAAGCCATGTATGGGTAGCACCTCCTCAGAAATAACATGCCCATGAAAGGGAAAGAAGTTGTCTCCAGATAATCAAGACTTGTGCTTTGTTTCCATGATGTTATGAATCCTGGACTGGTTAGACTGGCACATAAAGATGAAGGGTGAAGCAGACGCTTTCTATTTCTCTGTATTTATGGGGCAAGACAGCTGGGGTTCAAACACACTCTGTATTATGAAGTACCTATTAATGTTGTCTCCTGATGGAGAACAGGATATTTTTACTTCTTAAATGTTTAATTAAACAGGCATTGTGTTATGTCTTTACTTCAGTAAATTCCAGTTGAGAAAGATGTGGGGTCCACATGTGAATGAACGCTTGTCTTGAAAGACAGAGCAAAAAGAAATTCATAATCATGTTTCCCTTGTTGTATTTACTGTTTTGCTTCTAAAGGGAATATTACTCCACTACGAGATTCATAATTAGGAGGATGCCAGATGGGTTATCAATGTGGTTTTAAATTTTTATACGTAGAGTGCTTGCTTTTGCAGGGAATGCTTTGGTTCCATGTACGGTAGTTAAATATAAATGTCTTCTATGAGGGGACTGCTAACTATTCCATGATTTTGAATTTGCTGTTTATTTAATCCTTCCTTGCCCTCTTTTTAATTTTTTTTTTTTTATTTCAGCTGCTCTTGTTGGGTAGGTTAACTGAATGGACCTACCAGGTGGAAGAATAAAACTTGAAAGCAGAACCGAAACCCGTTTCTCCACCTCAAAAAGCCAACAGCTTTAGTAAGTAAAAAGAAGTGGAGAAAAGTCAAGACTTAAGATACCTTTCAAAAATGCCAGAATAAGGTTCCTGTTGGGCCAGGTGCCCCAGAGTCCAGTGCACGCTTTTTGCCATCGCCACAGAGAGGTGCAGCAGTGCAGTTCCTCGTGATCCATGGGAGTCGTAGTTCCTTCTAGCTGGCTTAAAAAGACATTTCAAAATAACGTTTACCACAGAGGCCAAGACCCGAGGTTGGTGCATCTCAGCTGGGAGTTATGTGCTCATGAGATAGTTTCTGAAGGGAGGGTGAGAAGTCAAAGGTGACCAGAAAATCATGGTGTGACAAGGCCATGCACCAGAGCCCACAGCTAGACTTACTGTCCCACAGAAACCCTACACCTCCGTGGGAAATGGGGACTCAGCTTCAGAGTTTTTATGCTTTCCAAATACGGACTGGCTAAAGAGCCTGCTGCAAGTAGCTCTGACCCAGCTGGTGACAAAGTCCTGCAGTCTCATTCTGGACCAATTGCCAGAGGGTGGGATGCCTGCACACACACCTGTAGACACAGACATGTGGGTGTATGGACACATGTTCATGTGTGTGTACACTTCACCATTTTCTCAGCATACTCCAACCTTCAGCGCCAATGTAAAACTCCTCTCTCTGCAGGATATATGTCAAAGCTGGCCTATCTTCATCACTCACCAGGGCTTTGGATCAGACAAAGGGGTTTCTGTCACCTTTCCTCTCTTTTCTTTAAGTCCCCTCTCTATCATGAGCTTTTCGAGCTGCAATAAACAGAAGGGAGACAAACACAGCACAACGATAACCCAGATGACAGTGTCAAATCTGCATTATTCCATGTGATACTGAAGGAGAGGGCACCACTATTAAACACCAGAACTGGCAAAAAAAAAGAAAAAGGTCAATGGAAATGGAATGAGGCTTAACCAAAGTCCATTAATGTAACAAACCAGTTTATGAAAAATCTGTAACAGGCTAGGGACAAACACAAGGCACAGCCTTAGACTTATTTTTAAAATCTTGTAGGGGTCAGCTCATCACCCCTGAATACAATTTTTCAAAGCCATCTCACTGCCACAGCATGTCTTGGTCAAGGGAGTCACAGCCTTGCAAACTTCAAATCTGGAGCATGGACCTGTTCTCCAGGGCAGGAGCTAGACTGAAGGCGAATTGATGAAAACAGATATACAAAAAAAGTCCGAGGTCTTTAAATTCAATGGCAGCTCATGAAATAATACATTTTTGAGAAAAAAGAAAGAACTCTGACATAAATGTGAAAACATGTTGTAATGTTGTAAAGGTAAGCAGGGAAATGTTGAGTTATCAACAGAAATTCCCTATGCTTAATGATAGGGACAATTAGGAAAATGTCGCATGAGATCATTAGGTCATCCTCATTAGAGAAGTTTAGAATTACTTTTGATGAAACGCAAGAGAGAATCATGTGGAGGAAGCTCTATAGAGATTGGACTGAGAGGGGTGTCCACAGTTTTGTGTGGACAAAGACAAAACTTCATGAGAGATATTAATTGGGGCTTTATTTAACTGAAATTCAAGACCTGCAGATGCTGGCTCTGTGACTTGCCACTGAGAGTCTGGCCTCATGTATTCAAGTTTGCTCTAATGTTCTCTGTCTCCTCTTGGGAGAGATTATTGATATGTTAGAAATTCCTTTCTTTCCTTCACACAGAGCATCTCCACATTTGAAGAAGTTTATAGCACTGAAGCTCTTCTTTGGTTCTGTATACCTGCAGATTACAAAACACACATCCTGCAGTCCAACTTGGTATGTGAGTGGCAAAATTTCACTATATGCTCTTAATTCATCCATCCCCTGCTTCTCTTTGGCTTTCCTCCTGTAGAGCCTTTGTGGGGCATCCCTCCTTCCCAGTGACAGGGAAAGCAGGGGCAGGAGATGCTCAGGGAAGATTATATGAGCTTGACTTCTGCAGCACCACAGCCAGGTTTCTGTGGTGGGGTTTGAAGTACCCTTGGTTTGCATAGCAGTGATAAATTTCACTAAATGTAATGGGGAACATGATGGTAATTAGGAGAAATTAAAAGATGTAGCAGTCCAAATTGAAAGAGGTAACTGGCCAGTGAAGGAATGGCTTGTGTGTCTGTTCAGAGGGTCATGTATCTCAGCCACGCTCTGCAGTTCATGAGCTGCACTAGTCTTTAGTCTTTTCAATAAAATTGGATTTACTCTCCCCTGGGTCTGTCAGGAGCAGCAGGGGTAGGAGTTTTTTGAACTTACACTAAGCAAATTTTATGGGACAATGTGGTGAACATTCCCCTGCCCTGTCAGACCATAATGGCAAGTGTCCAACTTTGCTGGGCTTATGGTTCATTTTAAAAAACATACTGTGTTGAATCCCTCATGTCTTCTGGATGTGGATAAGCAGGAGAAACTGGGAAGATTTAAACCCCCGAAACTACTTGACTATACAGCTGCAGCTCCCTGTGCTCCCATTTCTAACTGTACCAATGTCAGCACCTTCTAATGTGGATGGGTGTAAAAGTTTTTCTGAGATCCCAGAACTGAAAGATTCTTACCTGTATCATTGTTTTCCTTCTTGTGCTAATAATAGGTGCTATATACCTAATAAAAATATTCAGAGTACCATGTTACGTCCGTTTCTTAAATTGTGATCATTATGTGACTAATTATAATAATAATATGATATTAGGAGGGAAAATGTTGGAAGATATTCCCTAGAGGAAAATGAATTTCTTTTTATCATCTACAGTAGTTTATTTCACATATTCATGACCCTCCTGGTATTCTTTTTTTTTTTTTTTTTTTTTTTATGATGAGCCATAAAAATGACAAAATACATTAGCAAAGTTCTCGGTTTATGCTAAAATGACCATATTCAAAAATAATAACAGAGACTTGTATCAGCAATGCAAAAGATGCATGAAGTAATTGGTGCTTAATTTGTACACAAACTGTCAAGGCAGTTTTCCTCACGGCCTGCATCTTCTGAATTCATTAGTCTCTAATTAAGGCCAGTTGGGACCAGCAGTTAGAAGGTTAAAGAGGTTCTGACAGCCCTAATCATTGCTCAGGAAGCTGAAAATGTATGCAAAGTCTCGGCAGATGGGGTGAGATCTGCTTCTGCCAAGTGATAACTGTTATTCCTTTGCACCTCCAAAGCTGTCATCCTAATAGGCACATTTTAAATTTATTAATGCTCTAGTTACAATGCATACACAGTCTCTAATGGTATGTCATTCAGAGTATATAAACTGAGCAATTAACACATATTACCTGGTAATGGTAAAATTATTTGTTGCCTGTTTGATTTTTTTTTAGTTTCCTAATCCAGCAAGAACAGTCATAAGAAAAGACTTTTCTTTGTTAAAAAGGGGGATTCTGAGCTGCTTGTTTGTTGGCCATTAATTCTTTGTTTCTGCAGACAAAAAGCTCACAAGCCATAACTAACTTTTCTTTGATTTCCAGTGCCTCAAAGATCTGGGTTTCAGGGATCATACATTTTTCAAACTTGAAATTTAAAACTTTGTGTTTTGAATACTTCAAATATAATTTTAAAAGGAGATGTGTTTTTTTTAAATTTAATTTTTTTGTTCCTTTTAAAAATAATATGTGGCTTGCTCAGTAAATCTCTCTTGTCCTCCCCCACTTTCCCACCACTTCAGTGAGACACCCATATTTTGTTCCCCTCTGTGGTGGTATCTCTCTCCTTAATCCTATTTGGCTTAAAGCTGCCTAATCGAGAGAAAGGCATGTTTTTAGGTCTCACTGTCCATCTGAAGGCTTCAGCCATGGAAGGCCTTTAATTGCATGTAGTTGCATGTAGCACGGGTGCAATGGGGATTTGCAAGGGGGGGACCCACAGCAGAGCCTCTGGTGCAGGGAGCGGAGCAGCCACCAGAGCCACGGCTGCAGCAGGAGCCCAGGAATCACAAACAGTGCTAATCATGTGCTAAGATGTTAGTGTAAGCAACAGAACAATTATGTACCCAGTGACTTATAGACAGGCCAGGAACCTATTCCTCTGTTAGAATTAATTGATTTCGCTCTGTGTAATGAGCGTAGCACAAATAGGGAGAGAGAAGGTAGTGTAATTGAACTGTGGGCCTGGCTCTTCCTGCACCAGCCTGAGTCATGAGTGACGCTGAAAACATCAAAGGATTTCATATGGTATGGTATCGGCACGAGACACAGTCACAGTCCAACTTTTTGCTGCTGGGATTTCTCCAGGTTGCATTTCAGACCTTTGTGCCTGATGGCAAGTCATCAGAGAAGAGACCCAGAGTAGCTCTGGCAGCCAGCAACACCAGTCTTCTGTTTTCTTGACACATCAGCTGTCCTGCTGAAGTCAAAGGAGACTTTTCCCAAGTGAGAGCTGGGCGGCCAGGCCCTATGTTAGCCAGCGGGTCTTCCTTGGTGGCTACAAATAGTGCCAGCACTATTTGCATGGGGAACTGCTGCAGACGTGGTCCCCGCTGGGACCAGAGGTAAAATGTCACTGGTATACTCCATCACTCTATAAAAGTACTTTTTTCAGTAGATAAGGATCGTTAGTATCATTTTATATCAGGGGAAGCTCAGGAACAGAATTGGAAATTACTGGAGTGAAAAAAAAACCTGGAAAACCTAGAAACCCACACCTATAGAACATGTAAGAGGGGAAGGAAATCAAAGCTGATAAATTATATGGAACAACTTTGACCTAAATAGTTTTCAGAGAATGAGTAAAAATCGTGATCACCTTGACCTGCATCACTGTTGTACAGGACAGCATTACTCTAATGATCTTCACTTTCTGATGTGGATGTACAGCAGAGCTCTAATCTCGACACTTTTCAAGTTTGAGCAGCACAAAACCAGCATGGAGTATGCTTAAGGCTAAACTATAGATAGCCCCCTGAGTTACAGTAGCTTTATGTTAGGATAGTTCATTTCCGCTGAGATCTGTCTTATATGAGTGATCTCCTTTGCTCTTATATAATCCCTAAGTGGTGCAGTACCTCCTAGGTTGAATTTCAGGTTATGAAATGCACCCTCTCTAGGGCTCTAGGCAAAACCAGGCATTTATTTTCTTCAAAACAAAACACACACTGAGGCAGAACCAGCTCTCAGGATACCCCTCTGAACCCTCAGTCAGATGTATATTCCCACTATAGGGGTCCCCTGTCTCCCCAGAGCAGGGGGAGCCCTACAAACCCCCATGAGGGATGGAGGATGGTCCAGAACCAGGACATATTGCTAGAGGGTCCTGACTTGCGCCCAGGCATTGCTCACTAGATTGTCCAAGACACTTTTGATTTTGGATTATTGTACATAGAAGCAAGGCAGAGCCGAATTCTCTACACTGCTTCTAACCCAGTAAATTAGGGTATTAAATTACAGTGGTATAATGTGGTGAGGCTCTGGTTACAGACCTTTTGAGCAGCCAGAAGGCACACCATGTTGATGTGAAGCTAGAAAACCACTCAGCTGTGGAGACACAGCTTCCCATTCCTTCAAGTACCTCTCTCCCAACCAGTTGGAGCAGAGAAACCAGCAAATATCATGTGCTGCAGATGGATCAGCGATGGATTGCGTACGGCTAGCTGAGTCTGGCATGGTCTGATTCCTCTTGTGTTTGCTGGCTACTTACCCAGCCAACAGCCAGACATTTGTGGGGTAAATCATTTCCAGTTGTTTCACAGAAGAAAACTGTCCAGCAGTATAAATAATAATTCCTCTCTGACAGGGGTTTCAGTATTTGCCTGTGGCTCTGGTGCTCTGCTGCTTCTCTTCAGTCCTCCACCCAACACATCTTCTCCTGGAGAAGGGTATGAAGACCATGCCACAGACCGGTTGTGAGCAGAAAAAGAGAGGTGCCAACTATTTTATCTTAATTTTTGTCTCCATACATAGGGCACAAATGGGCAATGTTACAAAAGGTGAAATTCTCGGTCAAAAATAATGTAGGCAGAATTGCTTGTAAAATTGCAAGCACAAAAGTTGTTTGGTTTGTACCGTTTATAATTAGTAAAACCTGAGGGACCGGACACAGACTGAAACTGTGTCAGGAAAGAATTCAGCCCATGTGAAAATCACTAGACATTGCCTTGGCTTTTGCTGGCTGTTTAATGCTGAGGAGGCTCTGGGGATAGGGAAAACTTAGCAGTGAGAAGTCTGCTTTTGCTTAAATTTTGCAATTCATTGTTTTTCCCTTTACCTTCTCCTCTAGGCTGTCCAAGGTGATGCCCCCTTCTCACCGCTTGCCCAGAATTACACGATGGCCACCTCCTGCCAGCCAGCACAGGGATTTCTCTGCTACTTTCCAGCTTCCTGATGCCCAGTGTAGGAGGGTGGCAGAAGGAAGAGGGCCATGCAGACAATGACCCTATACTACGCTGAACCTCAGGTGCCATCTCTGGCCCATTGGCATCTGGTGTAGCGTCAAGAAGTCAGGGTAAGCAGAAAGACATATGGGGAGCCATTGTGTAGCTTAGTGGTGTCACTGCTTTGCCCTGAGTCGTGGCATATCATCCTGGGCATAGCTGTCCGCAGACCTCCTGGCCAAAGGGAGGGTCCATTGTTCTTTGAGGATCAGCCAATGCTCAAGACAGATGGAACAAAATCTCTGCAGCTGGAAAGATTTGCTGGCTTCCCTCATAGACCATGTTTGGAGTGGGAGGTCTTCCTCCAGACAAACCAGTGACATCGCAGTGTCCTGCTTATATTCTTGTTCAATAAAGTGTCTTCCATACAAGGGGCCTTGCCAAATATTTATTCTGCGCCATGTCTCTCCCAGAGCCAGCATCTGGGACCTGTTGTGCCAATTCAGTCCATATCACCAGGCTGCCACATTCAGGAGGCATTCCCTTCATGGGGGTGCTACCTGTCAAATGTCACTCAGAGGAGGGCAACACGCACCTTGGGCCAAATGAGTCCTGTTGGGACAGATGGTGCTAAATGACAGTGTGCTGAGGACAAGGTGAGGGTAAATTGCTCACTGTGTTTCTATGAGGTGTTTGCTGCAAGATGTGAGGTGAAACACATCCAAGTCAAATGGGCTTGAAAGTGCCACAAAATGGAAGGCTGGAGCTAAGCTCCTTTTCAAAAGGAATTTAGTCAGAGCTGTCTAGGAATACAAGCATGAACTGTCATGGGTTTCTTCCTGAGTAGCAGCCTCTTTATCGAATCTCCTGACATCTGGTACCTCCCTCCAGTACAGGTAGCTTCTCCACCTCAAGGCCAACTAGTTTTTTCTGCAACCTTGTGCTAACTTATTTCACCACAGAGCTGGAGTCTCTTCTGGTCCAACAAGAAGCTGATGGTCCCCAGAGATTTCCAAGCCTCATGGTTACTCATTGATGGTGGCCATAGCTTGGAATGTCCAGTAGGACCCAAGAAAAATCTGCAGGCTGAAAACACAAGGTGTGTAATGTTTCTGTTAAACTGGTGATCACAGCCTATGTAGTTGAGCTTAATAAATTTATAGTTGGATTTTAAAAATGTTGTAGTTGCATTTGAGAAATGTTGTAGTTGCATTTAAGAAATTTTGTAGTTGTGTTTAAGAAATTCCAGACGCCTTGCTATTTTGTAATTATTCTTTGTGTATCAGAAAAAGTCCATCTTTTGAGAGGTGTATGTCCTCCTACTGTGTTTTGGTCTTTGTCAAAACATTAGAAAGTGTCTACCTTAATAACTATGATGCTGCATAGTTTAAATTTCCTTCCTTGTGTAATTGTTCTCTTACATTAAATAGCCTCTCCTAGTGCTTGTCAGGTTATTTTCTTGCAGGAGTGGGAAAGTTTTCTAATACTGTATTATCACTTTCATCTCTTTATTTCTACTGAGAAAATGGAGATTCAGAGTAGCTAAGCAAATAAGCTAAAGGACTGGCAGCAGCAGAACCAGACAGCCCTGTTCACACCACTGTGAACCTTGGACGGGATTGGGTGCAGCTCTTGCAGGTTTGCACTTGAGTGAGCAGGGTCCAGCCAAAACCCACCCTGACATACCCTACCTCAGAGGAAACCTGTGGAAAGGGTTTATGGGCAGATTCATACTCTTGGGTATATCACCAGCATAGGGCTGAGCATCCAGCAGGAATAATTACATTTATTATTTTATGACTGGGAGCCCACTTGTGCCACAAACACACCAGAAAGCACAGCTGGCAGGGCAACACACAGCAGTCCTTACAACAGAACCAACTAATAACATATACAGCAATCATCTCTTTCTGAATTGTTTGGTGATGTTGAAAAGCTTGTTTGGGATGGTGGATTAGTACCACTGAGCTCCAGAGAATGCACTGTGCAGTTCTTGGGCAAGTGGGATGGGATGAGATGTATCAGGTGGCGTAAGGCTTACTTTCTGGACTGTCTCAGTGTGCTCTCACAGGCTTCCACACTGCACACTCTTCTGTAGTACTGGTACCTCAGAACTTACCCTTGTGGCAAAATACTCCATTTCCAATGGCACTGCTGATGTGGTTCAGTTTTAAGGAACCTTTTCAGGAGACTGGGCTGAAATCCTGAAGGTTTGTGATGAGACCCTGGGATAAACAGTGAATTAATTCCCTAGGAGTGGTAGATGTCAGTATTGCCCTCTGTGAACTGCAAAGTGCATTTCTGCTTACACAGTGAAACGATCAAATAGAGACACCTTCCCTTCAGTACATAGAGAAGACTCTGTACTGCACCAGTCCTTGTAATAGCTATCTGCCAAGTTCTCAATTGCAAGTCTTCAAGCTTAAGCCCAACCTTAAACCAGTATTTTTTAAAAAATCAAAGCTAGAGCCTGTACTTTTTACTAGGATTTGGTCAATGCATCAGATACTTCATGCTTGCAAAAAGGCTGTTTTGTTGCTGATCTCCTGAGCTGGGGTTTCACAGTGCTACAGTGCTATTGCTGTGGCTGGTGTTACTCCTGCACTGATACTCCTTGGGCTGCCCTGTACCATGTCTTCAGTCCTACTTTGACAACAGGCAGCCAAACCTTGCCTTCAGATTTGTAAGTCCACCTCAACAGCTCCTCTATCAACAACTCTCACTCCTCTGTGTGGAAGAAAAAAGCCCTGGGCATCACCAGTTTCCAGGAACCGTTGGAGGACTTCCATCTCATTCACACCAGGCTCTAGATCTGCCACTAGGCAGCCCGGGTGAAAGGAAGCCAAACTCTTTTTTTCTAGTGCCACTTTTTTTTGCAGACAGCCCAGCTTGATGAAACTAGCAGAGATCTGGCCCCATAGGCTTAAAAGCTGCTTTAAGAGTTTTGATGTAAAAGAAACCTCCTGTGATAAATAGTGTAAGCTGTAAAGCAGAAAAATGGAGGCATTTATAAAACTGAAGAGAGTAGTGAGTCGTTCTGCTGGAGCTCTCCTGGACACTAAGCATTTCTCCTTGGATACATGAACACTGATTTTAAGCAGATTGTATCTACAATGCTACAGTCTCTGACATATAGTTATTATAGTTGGTGCTGCATGCAGTCAAAGCAAGTCTACTATACCATGCAAAGGTGAACAGCTCCACAAGAAAAGAATCAAGCAGCATAATCCATTAGAGTCCATTTACAAACTAACAGATATTTTACAGATATTCAACAGACGTTCAATCAAATCATAATCTCTGAAACCTGCCAACAATAAAACCCATAAATTAAAATCAAGTTATATAACCATGACTTGATGAACCTGATGTAATCTGATGGCATGAGATGCATATCCTACATTAAGTAACAAATTCCCCTTCTTTTCTCTTATCCGTTAATAGTGGGGCATAAAATGAGTAGCAAATGTTTTGTAGCTAGCAAACCTGAACCAGAACACAGTGACATTATTTTATAGAGGATTATTCATCATTAATTTCCCTTTAGCATACCACCTTTTTATTATCAAATTGATGGCTGGATAGACCTCCATTAAAGACAAGACAACTGTTCCTTTTAAAAGGCAATATACAGTGCATAGTCTATGCTTAGACTCAAATGAAATGACCTTTGCTTCTGGGTGTAGCTCCATATAAGCAGCAGAGGGCTGTGTCCCATAGTCATTCTCACAATTCAGATTCTTCTTTGCTGGAACTCCAAACTCCAGCTAGATCTTACTCAAGGGGAAAATGATATTCTACAAATTGCCTCATGGCTGCCTGCAGGGAAGTGGGTATCTGGCAGGGATCAGGTATCCTGCCTTCATGATCAGGAATTATGCTTTAATAGTGTTGCCAGTGGTGGCACGAAAGGTGCAGCACACTGGAGATAATGCATGAATATGTGTTTCTTAACGTGATTAGGAGGGAAATTCCTGTTTGTGGAACATGAGGATACATAGGAGTCTGGAGGCAATTGTCGGTGAATGAGCTGCCTAAAAGAGCATGTAAAGGACAATTTTGGAAGCACATGCTTATTATGTTGATTATAGGGCCCATACACTTCCAGTGCCCTGTGCAGAGGAGGTCCAAAGGCTGCCATCCTAGCTCTTTTCGTGGAGTAGCAAATGTATCCTGATTCCGGAACAAATGCTCTTTTCACACCCTCTGCTGTCCCATCCACCCAAGATTCAGCCTGGAATTTGTGGAAATAGCTTTTCAAATGCAACCAGGTAGCTGAGTAGATATAATGGAGCTTAATTGCCACATGTTTATTACATTTGCAGAGCAGAGGGCACTGCAGTCTGAATGTCTAAATTAATCCTGCGTTACCAGGCCAGCTACCATGACATTTCTATGTTCCAATATAATGCAAACATAACATTTCATTTGATTTCTTTATATCAGAAGAGAGAATCAATCGGACTACAGAGGTCCTAGTCTTGACTTGGACCTCTTCAAACAGAGACAAGGTTTTCTCTAAGCTGAGGGATCTGAAAGCATTCGCAAGCTGCAGGGCTCACACAAGCACTCAGTCCCAGCCCCTGCAAGGGGACAGCTGGGCAGGACCTGGGCAAATGCAGCCTGTGCCTTCCCCCAACCTCTCCCTACCTGAGCTCTGGCTCACAATGCTTTACAGCTGGAGCGCTACAGCTCTTGCAGGAGGCTGAAAAAATGGGTGCTGAAATTCCATTGAAAGCAGATACTGCATCCCTTTAGGTCTTAAATCCATCTGAAATGTCTGTTGTTGTGATGATGAAGCTGTTGAAATGTGTCCTGCATTAAGGGTGATATAGTCCTTCCTGACTCTTAAAGATTACACCTAAAAATACAACCCTTAAGGATATTTTTAGAGTAGCTCTCTGCTATGAAAAAGACAAGCTCCCAGGAAGAATAAGAAGAAATAGTTGGAAAGGTAGGTGAGAAGCACAAGGCAATTTTATCTTTATTTAAAATTAAGATGCCTAGTTTTAACTAAAGGCAAGAGTTTCTTTCCTTCATATGCAATTTTGCTGGTCTTAAATGGAAAAAGATTTGTGACCTACATGGGTTCTATTCTATTCGAGTGATGAAAGGGCAGCCTTATTTATAGACTTATAAAATTGTCTAAGTAAAGAAGTTCTGGGCAGTGCAGGAGGTTTTTTAAATTGCCAGCATGGTTATTTCCATTGGCCTCGTTTTGACTCAGCATGTAGGAAAGGCAGTGGGTACCAGGCAGATGGGGTCCTTGCCCAGTGCTGTGGGAGAAGTGGAGAGCTCCTGGTGCTGGGGATGGGCTGGGGACCCCACGGCAGAGGCAGAGCATCCCTGCCTTGCAGAGATAAATGAGCTAAAAGCTTTCCAGGTGTTGTCTAAGTGTGAAAAGAAAGAATAACTTTCTCTAGGCATGTTTTGCTAAGGTGCTGCTTCTCTTTGGAACAAGCAGCCTCTTCAAAGGGATTGGCTTTTTCATCTCAAAGCCATAGCAAAACAATAGTCAATTCTTGGTACTGAATATCTACAATTACCACAATACCTTGCAGGATATGAGACTAGAAAGGTTATGCATAGAGAGGATAATTTTGGTTCATAGCCTCTAAATGTTCCCAGCCGCAATAGTGTGGTGAAAGAAGATGTCTTCCAAGAAGTTCACATTACTGGCTGTAGTAAAATAAAATAGCTATATTGTTTCAGCCGGCAATTTCTTCCCATTGTCTTCATTTTAAAAACCATGCATACTCAAAGGCGAAGGGATGTGTTTCACTACAATTTGAGAACTGTACTGTAACCAAATATTATCTTCATTTTGCTCCTTGTTTCATGTTACTTTTTGGTCCTTGAGTTCTCCAAAGTTCATCACTGTCTGTGACATTACCGTGACTTGCTAACTTTCTCATTATTTCCCCAATCAATAGGAGAACAATATATGGTGTTATTCTGTGTTTCGGTTACCTGTCACTCAGTGTTTTATCTCCATTGATACTCCAGGTACTGCTCACAGAAACCAAAGTAGGCTGTCTTGCCTTCCGCTAATCTTGAATGCCTTTTGTTCAAGAGGTGTTTTGTATTCATCAGTCAACTAAGGACTCATCCTGAAGAAGCCCTCAGTCAGCACATAGATCTCAGTGAAAAAGGGATATGCAGCTCGTGAAATATTCATAGCAAAAGGTACCTCAATCATTTTCACCTTTTGACCCTTTGAAGCTGAAAGGATTATCAGTACTAAGTGGCAAATCTTACAGATGTGAAATTTTCATAGATGAAATACTTTGCCATTCCTCTTATCCACTTTTGGTATTAAGCCTATTCAGAAGGTACATTTATCTACCCACTCTATCTGCCACTACAGTTGTGTCAAACTCAAAACAGTTTTCATAAAAGTCCAAAGTTGAAATGATAGCGATCAAAACCTGGAAATAGCCAAGACTTTTTTCAGAAAGGAAAAAATGCTGGGGATGTTTGCTGCTTCCTGCACTTCACTGGGGGCAATAAAGAGCCCTTTTAAAATAGCTCTGACAAATAGTGTAGTACAATTTATAACCAAAACTGTCATTTGGGGAATCAAATGACAAGTCGTCTCCATTTGTGAAGTTGAAATCTAGCACAATAAGTGAGATTTTCTGATACTTATAGCCTGCTAAGGGAGAAAGACAAATGCTGATGGTAGGCAATTAGCTCATTCAGGGATCTCCGCAGCTAAGAGCAGGCTGCAAAATCTGCAACAATGGCTTGAAGAATGATTACAAGCAGAAACTATTTTCTAAAATTGGATATCATTTCTCCAAAGCTAAAAAATTAAACTTTACCTATCCAAATAAAAGCATGTCTGCTTTGGTGCTAATCCAGGCAGTCCTACCCACAGGCAGGATCCTGTATGTAACAGGATCCATCCTTTCCGAACAGCAGACTAGCAGCATCACAGGTGTGGTACAAGGCAACGTAGATGAGCGGCAAAACAAGGTGCACACCTGGACAGAAACAGGGATGTGCTGAGCAAATCCTGAATTAATATCCTCATGTGCATGGGGGAAAGGAGAGGTGTCCTGGAGTGGCAATCCTGCAAGAATCATCATCGTAAATGACCCTGTCAGCAGGGCTGCCAGGACACATGGCATGTACCATGCAACCCAAAGTGTTGGTTGGTACCAAAAAGGTGGTCGCCAGGGTACCTGCCAGCTGTGTCAGTGATGCCTTCCATTGGCATGTATTAGCAAGTGGCTTTATAAACAGGCCGTGGTAGAAGCAGCCCTTCTAGTAATATTTCACTAATGAAGCTTTTAGTCAGGCTTAGCAATTTAACATCCAACTGCAGCTATCCAGGAGATAAAACAGCCTGAAACATGGGTCGCAGTTAAGATCCTCAAGGATAAGACAGTATTGTGCCCTTGGGCCAGGGAGAGGACAGGCAAAGTTATACTGAGTACAGGGATGACCTGTGGCAAGTCACCTAGCCACTCTGTGCCTCAGTTTCCTGAACTATAAATCTGAGTCAACATCAACACCTTTTAAAAATACATATAAACTCCCTTTTCTAGAGGGGAATTTGGCGTTCTGTTTTCTGTAGCACTATTTTGCCTCCTGCTAATGAACCCACATATGAAGTATATATAACTAGTTATCACAGGTTCCTATTAGATGAAGTTTAAAACAGAAATGCCCTTTGATTTCAATAACACATCTGTAGGTTCTTGCCATAACTTGGAAATTACTTTCGAGCTGCTTATAACGTGCCCTTTGCTCTTGAGTGCCCTGTGCCTTCTCTCCTTTCTTCCTAGAAGAGTTTTTGGTTATGCATCCCCATGAGAAGGGGGGTTCCCCATGAGAAGGTTATGCATCCCCATGAGAAGGACTCATTGAAACAATAGAGGAAAGCAAAGAAAATTAATACACATAAAAGACCCAGATCATTATGCCCTCTTTCCTAAATATTTTATTTACTTTGGGAAACTGATAGCAGGATTTGATCCAATATCCTGCTCTGGGTGCATGAAAAAGCATGCTCGGTGAAAATAGATGGTAAAATGTTTTTATCTTTGATTTCTGTTAGATGTATTCCTCTTTTAATAGGCATATTGGCTAGCAGATTGACAGAAGAATACTCTCGGTTGGAGATATTCCTCTGGATGACAAATATACATCCCCACTCAATGGTAAATCATATGGACTGAGAAACTATAGAGATTTCTATTTCTCCTGGAGTCACCTCTTGTGATTGGTTATCCTCTCTCCCTACAGAAAAGCTCAGGCCTATGTTTTTTGAAGTGAATTAGCAGATTTCCGGGGTTATTTCAATGCTGTTGTTATAGGGGAGAAATGAATGCATTTCTCAACATATCCCCTAGCAGGTTCAACACTTTACTCTCATTGAGATCTCAGTGTTTCCAGAAGTCTGTCTGTTGGTGGCCAAAGTTGAGAAGGGCAACAAAGATGGTGAGGGGTCTGGAGAATATGTCATATGGGGAGCTCCTGAAGGAACTGGGATTATTTAGCCTGGAGAACAGGGGGCTGAGGGGAGACCTCATTGCTCTCTACAACTACCTAAAAGGAGGCTGTAGGGAGGCTGGTTCTGATCTCTTCTCCCAGGTAACTCATGATAGGACAAGAGGTAATGGCCTCAAGTTGCACCAGGACAGGTTTAGATTGGATATCAGGAAGAAGTTCTTCACTGAAAGAGTGATAAACCATTGGAACTGGCTGTCCAGGGAGGTGGTGGAGTCATAATCCCTGGAGGTATTAAAAAAATGGGTAGATGTGGTGCTTCGAGACATGGTCTAGGGGTTAGGGAGATGTTCGGAGAAGGTTGGACTTGATGATCCTAGAGGTCTTTTCCAGCCTGAATGATTCTATGATAAGTTAGGGATCTAAATCCTTACGTGGGCACCTGGGGGAGGAACCAGAATCTGGGAGGTACCGAGAATCCCAGCAGCTCTCTCAGACCCCACTAGGACTGTTTGAACAATTTACACTGGAAATCAGAGCATGTGTTTGGGGATTAAACACTTGATTTGGGGCACGCTTAGCTGGAAACACCTAGCTCTCTGAGGTCTGGATCATGCAGTAGAGTACATCATTCCAGGATATTCGTCTCAGATGTGCTACCTCTGCAAGCTCTCTGGTATACTGTAAGGGACTGGCATGTGCATGGGGTAAGTAAGCATTTATCCTGCACTGCCGAAGCACAGAGCTGTGGAGTGCCTATCTCTTCCAGGAACTGTAAAACTCTCATTTTCTGTGCCTGTTGAATTCTTCTCAACTAGTGCCAGAAAACAAGGGATAATTGATTACACTCCTGTGAGGGCTATTTCCATAACATAAATGCAGAAGCCTGATACTCCCAAAGGATTTTTCCTGAAATGGATCCTAGGATCCATGTAAAATGTCAACCACCTTCTGAAAAACAAGCTTTTGCAATAGCAAATCTACCTGCGCTTCCTTCTCTGATCCCTCAAAATATTCAATGAGTAATTATGAAGCCTGTAAAAATACAGACAGGGAGCCACATCCTGCCATTAACTTCAAAAGAAAATTAACAAATGACTGTGCTCACAGGGGAACCCCATGGCTTGGGGAGGGGCAGGGCAATGCACCCTTTCACCTCAAGGTCATGGGCCTAAATCCAGTTGAGTTGGTAGAAGGTGGCATTCTATCTCATGGCCAATACAAAAGGAGCCATTAATATCAGCCTAGTTTCACATGGTCCTTTGGTTGGAAAGCAGTTGGCACTATTTGCTATTGCTGTAGGTAGTGTTAAAGAGTTACAGGCACCCAAAGACTCAACTTCTGACCAGGATTTTTACCACTAATGTTGCCACTGCAACCCAGATAAAGATTATACCCAGAGGTTAACTCAGGACTGGAAACTGCACTCTCCAGTGAAACAAGAAGTCCTGAGCATGCAGGAGAGGAGGAACCATCTCCTGCCTGGGGGTCCCAAATTGCCTTACACTGAGCAGCACTGAGTAAACCATCTGTATTTCATCCTGGACTCATTGCCCTTCATGTGGGTGTCTGCCTTTTTCTTACAAGCACCAAGTAAGGACCACTGGTTTCTTCCAGACCCTGCCCCTGCCTACTTTGGTGATGGGGCAGTCAGTGCTAGGATTCACCTGCACCACCATCAGGATGGTCGATTGCCGAACTCAGAAGAGACAGTACCATCCCCCAGGTTGTACCTTCTGACATCACGCCCATATCTGCAATGTGATCTGTGGGGATGGGATATTGTGGGAAAGGATTATGGCCCGTGCTATGTCTGCTGTGTGGGTAAATAAGTGTAGAGACCTACATCTTACTAACACTTGGAAAGATAAGTGATGTTGAGGCGTACATCTGATCCCGCTGGTTTCACTAACTGAAGTTACACACTCGTTATGTGTCTGTAGGTCTAGCTCTTTAATATACACAGCTGAGATCTTGTCTGATCAAGCTCACTCAAAATAATCGTAATAACTTCACCATTAAAAACAGAAGTAGGAATCAAGACAAAGTGATTACAGCTGCTGATAGTAGGCACAGAGGAAGGTGTGAGGAATGGTATCTGCAGATTGCTTTTGCCCCAAGTCAAGGAGCATGTTTAGAAACAACAAAAACTACACCATTTTCATGTTTAAAATGAAGAGATACTAGTGTATGCAAAGAGATTTTCCTTATGACTTTAATTGATGTACCCAATATGAAAAGAAAAACAAAAGTAACACCTTCCTGCCGCACAACCCTCAGCATTAAAGAGCGGCATGAATTAGAAATGAATCACTGATATGCCGAGTGCCCCTCTGTAAATGGGCTGAATGTTTTCATTTTGCATGCTGAACCGATTGAGTCATGAGGAAGCAGTGCAAGATTTTAATTCCATATAGTACCTCCCCACCTCTGAATTTATTTACCAAGAATAACATTTATTTAATGTAATTTAGTTCTAAATATTTAAAAGCTCACTTTGTTTAATATGTTTTCAAGTACAAGATGTTAAGTAATTATGTATGATGTGGTGGTCTTTTATTAGATAGTTAATGACCATCTGGGAATTCAAGCCCCAAGGCAATGCCAAGGGCTTCTGAGTATTAGCTGGCCATTAACATAGTGGTAATGGACTAGCACACTCTACATGATTATGACTATTAACTAAGCATAAAAAAATAACATTCAAATTACAATAGGAAATTCAGATTTAAGGCTTCTCTAGCATCCTTAATTTAATCAGATCATAGTGACCCATATGGCTGAGTCTTGTGTTGAACTGGATCAAACAACGAAGAGATTTGAGCTAGCATCTCCTCTGGCCATAATGGAACTGCGTAGCCAGGTCCCCACTGCTCCTAGTTGCCAACATCCGCTTGTCACAGCCCAGGAGCCTGCTCACATGAGGAGTCCTGCTGCCATCCCAGTCCCCTTGCATCATCTAGATATCAGCAAAACAGCAGCATGGCAAGATACTGCCCTTCCCCAGCATCATGAACGGAGCCAAGAGGAATGCCCTGACCTCCTACATGCCCCTAGGGCTTGGGGGCTCCTTGCTGGACCAGGTGGCATCTTGAAGACTGGCATTACTCCAAAGCATTGACGTAAGAGGCTGAAGGCTAGGACCTTATTTCCTCAGTACAACACACTTTGCATTCATTGAATTTCTCCGGTGTTTTCTTTTCTTTTAATTAAGTGATGAAAGACAAAGATATTCATTGTAAACAAATCTAAGATAGAAAGGCCTAGTGCATTTTAATATGCTCAGGCAGCATTGCAGCTTATAAACAATACTTCAGAGAGGAAGTAAGAACAGATACAGATTTTGTTTCACTGCTGCCTCAATATTGTAGTGCTCTTCTTGTAGGCAGGTAACAGCATTGTTTTCACAGAAGTTAGAGATAGAAAAGATCTATTAGATTATGTCTCTTGACATGATAATGTACTCTGTATAGACTTGCATTTTGTTTGGCCATCATTTGTCATAAAGTCTCCACAGGCTTGAACTGCCATCAGAATGACATCTTAATATGCTCTGCTCCACAGAGTTGCCATGACATTATCATGACATCATCAGACTATGCTAAGTCTCACACAAAAGGGAAAAACTTGATGTTGTAGAAAACTGCTTTTGGAATTTGAAAATTTAATTTCTATTTCTTTAACTGCACTACACGTCTTTGGTCAGGAAAAAGAGGTGTTTTAACACTGGCTTCAGTGGAAACCTAATGGACGTCTAGACACAGCCTGCGATAATCTATGCAAACTGTCTTTAGCACTATCACAAAATGTTAAAATGTGTTTGTTAAATCCAAAATGTCTTTATTGTTACCACAGACTTTTTTTTTAAAGTGCATTTTGCTGTGGTACAGAGATCTGATTAAAGTTGGGTGTAAATATGGTGAAGTAAAACATTAAAAAGAAAAAGAATCAGTGTCAAACAAATGTTCCTCAAGAGAAGAAACAGCAATACATAAAGGTTTAACTAAACAATTTCCTCTTCTTTTTTTTTTCCTGTAGGTAACGAAAAATATTTAAAAATTTAGAACTCATCTATTTGTATAGCACAAAGGACCCAGAGGAATCTGAGCTCTTAACAAGCCATACACTTTTGAGGTAGCAGTTTCTACACTGCTGAATGCAGCCATCTCTGGGTTGAAATACAGCTGTTTAATAGGACATAGAAATGTTACATGAAGCCAAGAGGCAAAAAACCCCAACACATATATATGCCCAAAGTGTGTGCAGTTAATGCAAAGTATTTGTACTGCTGTGTTGCTGGTACACACATGATTTCAAGTCCAGGAAAAATTAGAAGGTTAAAAAAGTTAAAACTAAAGAAACAACAGGACAGTGCCAAGTGAAAGGTCACAAGACAAAATGAAAAACACATCAAATGGCTCACCCACTGATGTGCTCTAATAGCAAAATGACCCCCATCAAAATGTTCACCATGACTGCAGTATCAGAAGCTCTCCAAAGAATGCATGAAAATATTGGCTTCCTAAATTAATCAAGTTTTATAGCTTGCCTGGAAATTTTGGTCAGGACTTCTAAATACTAATGTAGCACTTCAGCTAATATAATTTCCCCTTGAAAACACACCTTCTTTTCCAGTAATAGGAAGTGTGTTTATTGTTGCTACCACCCCAATTTTATGGCACACTACATGTTCACGTGTATTACCCAATACTAGGAATGATCTTGGCTTAAATTTTATGCCCATTTGCCTTAATCATTTCACTTCACTGTACAAAGGGAAAAAAGAAAATAAAGGTTTCATGTGAAATCCAAAGGCAAAGAGACCACACTTTCTAACAGTGTGTACAATGGTCATCCACAGCCGTTGTTATTGCTCATTACATTTTCCATGCAGAAATCGTTACATATTGTACCACAATATGCATTTTTTTATAAGTAAGCTTTAAGCAAATTAGAATACTTCATATGTTTTTTGAACTTTTGCCAGGCATGTGCTCCCAAGCCAGTTCCTTTTATTTACATTCTAGCATTTATCCATTTCCAAATATGAGAAGATTTATCTATCAGATTCTGTGCAAATTCAGAACACAGATAATTTGTAAAAAGCTTTCTTTTTCAAAATGTTCTGTGGTTTTTCTAATCTCATCTCTTTTCTAATTTCCTAATCATATAACCTTGAAGTCTAAAGACACAGCCTGTGATAATCTGTGTAAACTGTCTTTATTGTTATCACAGACATTTATAAAAAAAAAAAAAAAAAACAACAACACACACACACACGCACGCATTCAAAGCTGCCTTTTAAGTAATACTTTAGTCACAGTTCAATCAGATCCACATTACTGCTACTCATCAGATAGAAAGTGTTCGCGAGCAGGAGGGGGATATTGACTTTAAAAATTCACTGGCGAGGCGTACAGAGCCTGCAGGAATGTCAAAACTCCAACCTGCATTTTGATGTTTTTGCCTCAGGTTAGTCTTGACTGACATGCTTGGAGCACTCTTGTTTGTGCTCCGGCATCCATTAACTGTCCTTGACTCAATGTTATACGGGCCTTTACGGTCAGCTCGGTGCCTAATGGTTACGGCAGATTAGATGCCACGAGGTGTAAGAAAAGCATACGCCTCACTTTAAGGGATCACATTGGTCGGTCCCTGCTTCGTTAGGGGGTATTGTTTGATCCTAAATTAATGAAAGCCTGTTAATTATTATTCTGATAACTCTACTTCACGTGGGAGCATGCCAGGCAAGTGGTGTTGTAAAGAAACAGAGTTTTGCTAAAGAAAACAGAATGTCAAGGTTGAGATGTCTTTGAGTGGGCTTGGTTTACACGTAAGGCATTTCACTCAAGTGTGGATGTGGCTAGATGTGGTGAAAAGAAAGTCTTAGCTGTACTTTTGTTCAGCTTTAAATGACTACCTTGCAAAAACAGCTCAGAGAAGGCTTATCAGTCCAGCCTATAGATAGATGTATACATCTGTAATCCCATGCAGTGTGCATTGCTGAGTATTCTTCTCTTTGACTTTGTCCTTCCCTGGTTTCCACAAAGTTTTTGAAAAATAATCCAATACCCACTTGCACTTGGGTTCAAGGAAAGTCTCCCTTTCAAAATGGGGTAAAATGGATGCTAAAGAGGTATTAACATTAACAATCATTTTAATCATTCTGATGTCACTCACGTTAATATATATAGAGAGAGAGAACTCTACAGTAAGTGCTGACAGGTACAAATGTGCCCATAGAAATGTTTTTCTTTAACATCAAGCTCAGATAAGCTTCTGAGGTGCCCATATTCATTTACTGGGAAGTACTGAGATTAGACAGATGTCTCAATTTAAAAAGGGAGAAAAAAAAATCTCATGTAGATGTGACACTCATTCACCTGTGTTTTTCTGCCAGTCTATATAATGCTATCAGAACATAACCAGAGTTTTGATTTATACAACTCATTTGACTTTGACTGGCAGCTCTACAGAGAACACACGCAAAGAGATGGTAATTTAGAAATACAGAGAACTTATTAGGCTAAATGGAAAGAAAAAAAGATATCATTTCGGTTTACTTCCTTTGGAATTAAATGGGAAGCAAACCACCAAAACCAAACATCACTGCACTGAGGCACTGGGAGCATGAACCTGAACAGGACCCAGGATTTGCAGGTGGCCTCCATCTCTGCAAATGGCCAGTCAAGGAATACAAAATGCCCTGAATTCTAGTATTGGAAAGGCTTGACATTTTAATCTGCCTTAATAGTTGAGGGCAATCAAGGTTATTAAATTAGTCTCTTCTACTTATCCGAGATTTTTCACCGGAGAGAGAGAGAGGTGCTCCTCACTGCTCTGTGGCTTGGTGCTCCTCACCTGTGGCTCACAGGAGGCAATATAGAACATCCCCTTTCAGCTCTCCAGGTTGTCCATGACTATGAAGTTGGCTGCCTAAATTTAGCATCTTTCAGTATGATAAACATTGCTTCGGCTCAGCAAACTCCTCAAAGTTGAAAAGCTCTAGGAAAAAAAGGGATCCAGATAGGAGCATTATTTTTTCTGGTAAGTATCAGAGTTGACTCAAGCCAGATAGTGTTATTGGCAACAGCTTGGAGGTTCTGAAACAGCAAAATGTTTGGAATTAGAATATGACACGTATATTTAAAAAACTGAGATGAATTAAGAAAAAATAAAGAACCATATGTCCTCACGTAACTTGTTAGGATTTTGGTCATGAAATGTCAGGAAGTCACATAGTTGACTCTTTTTTTCACTAGGCCATACATTTTATTATCTTGAAAAAATGCTTTCTTTCAACAAAAAATGTTAGAAGGAATTGGAATCCTGTAAGCACAAGGGTGGTGAGAAATGTCTATATTTTTCTCACTTTTTATGTGTCTTACATTGCTGAAGTGTCTTGAAATGTCTTCTGTCTTCTGTTTATTTTCCTTTTGAGCAAATTTTACTGCTTGTGAATAGTTCTCAGCTGACAGTGCTTGAGATTAAGAGCCTTCTTCCCAGCTGCAGAATGAAGCCACAAGAAGAAGCTGTTTCATTTGCAACTTCCTCACAATGTTAAACCTCTCTGTCTCCTGCCCTGATCTAGTGGGTGACCGGCTTAGCCCATGTGGGGTTTCCAGGCTTTGGCATCAGTTATTGAGATGCCTGACTGTCTATAGACAAGGTAGCTTCCTCCTTGAAATGTAAATGCTTCCTCCTTGAAATGTAAAACTTCACATCTATAATAATGCTGGGTTGTGTGGATCATCTGGTTGTGTGTTGAGTCCCAGATGGAAGCATTTGGTATCTCCAAACTTGTGTCATTTTTCATAGAACTCCCAAATGAACCTGGGACCAGCATGGGCTTCAGGTGGCTGGTTGTTCCCTACCTAAATCTTGTGCTGGCATTCAATGCAAAAACAGTTGAAATAGACAAAGCATTAAAGCATTCACTTCTTAGCTTGGTAATGAACTCAACATGTTTAGGACATTGCTGAAAAAAATAATTTAGTAGAGTCAAAGTCAGGCAGCTCCTTGGTCACATCATCTCACAAGGTAGTATGGGGCATGCAGTACACCTCCTGCCAGCCACATGAATCACAGTGGGAGCTACAGGAGAAGAAATAAGTTCTGCTTTGGCCACTTTCCCACAAAACTCTTCTTACTTCTGCTTTCAGGCACCACAACAAGCCCATGGATCAGGAGCTGCGTCAGGGTGCATCAGGTCTGCTAGGCCAGACCCAGAACTTCCTTTCACAAGCTCTGGGACCAGAAGCAGGTGAAACAGACTATGAACCATCACTATGCTTCTCAGAGCAAGTTCTTCAGCCTCAGTGTTGCAGGTGGACTGGTTCTTGTGTGCTTGTGACTGCAATCCCATGTGAATGTGGAAAAAAAAACACTATTCCTGATCTATCCTCAAGACAAATCACAATATGCTTTATTTCAAACCACACCTACTTGAAAAAGAGTCTCAGGACTTCTAGAGAAGCTCCATTTTCTGGTGCCATATCCCCTTCTTGAGGCTAAAACAGAAGGCAAAGCTTGAGGTTTCTGGAAACGTCCTTTTTCTGCAGTTTTTCTAAATACATAGAAGGATCTATGTGGCTGAGAGCAAGAAGTGCATCATAAGGTCACTACAATAAATACCTCAAAGCAAGCACTTGTTGAAATTGCAAGATTTTAGCCTTGCATCTCTGCTAGGTGGTGACACATAATAAATGAACACTGGCAACTGCCACACCTTTGAGGTATATATGTATAAACTTCTGAATTATCTGTGCTTTACCTCATTACAGCAGAGAGAGCCAAATCCTGCTCTCTGGTATTCCATGGCAATTTCTATGGAAATCATGTGCCTGCTGGAAGTGTCCGTGTCCTGGGGATTACCTCTGTGGAATATACGTGCTGTACATGGAATTTTTTAGTCCCGTGGCTGGCCTCCTGGGAGAGTCTTTCACTGCTGTGATTGAGGGAAGACCAGGGCAAAGTGCTTGGCTCCCACCTGGCCGAGGGGAAGGCAGGCAGGCTGGTTGCTGTTTTGTAGCCACCAGTTCTTGACATTTGATACACTGCGGTCGGGTGACAGGAATCAGGATCTCCAGAGCTTTGTGCGCTTTGGTCACAGTCCTATTTGTTTTGCTATGAAGTTTCCTGTAGTTTTGAGCTCCATGGGAGCTGCTGCGATTGCCAGATAAGTGTGTTTGGCCATGGGTGCGGCTGAGCCAGAGGAGGGTGCCATTTTAGAGGATTTGCTTTGGGATATTTTTAGCTGGAGAAATAAGCACGTGCATGAGGGAGTTTTCCTGATGAAACACATGATTTCAGCACTCTATGTCATTCACCTAGGTGTGAGATTAGCCGTGCATAGCGGATATGAATAAAAACAGAAGATACCTTTAAGTTGGCAGTTGGCAGTAAAGCTGACTGGGAGCCCAGAGCAGCTCCCACTAATGAGCCACCCACCCTCTAGTCTCCAGTGTCATTACTCATGTTCAGTGCCCAGAAATGAGAAAGTGCCATTTGATTTTGACTGTATTATTTGACTCTGTCCTTTAACATGCATCTCATACAGCTTGTGATACATGGTGCTGCTCAAACATCCTGAAGTGCAGTGCTGGAGAAGAAACTAGAGGCCTGATCCAAACCAAAGACCACATGTATCTAAACCAGTGCTACAGCAAGATTTAGACATGTAGAGGGACTTTCATCACGAACCTCTGCACTCACCAGCCACCTAAACTCAGAAGCACCTGAGCATACCAGCCAACCCACCACCGCATGCACAGACCTGCCCTGATCTCAACAGTGAGGCACCCAGCCCATGTCCAGCAGCTACAGGCACTCAGAAATGAGGAAGAAATGTCACCTTGCTTCTCCAGGGGCTGGTATAGGTCTAATTAGGGGGAGGTGACCACATACTGGGTAGGCTTATCCACCTTTCTTGTAGGAACCTGCGGTTCCCTCTCTGATCTGCTGGGATTTAACCCATTGAATCTATCTGCCAAAAGACTCCCTTATCCACATGATGTAGTGATGAAAGAGTAACCAACACTAATGTTCTTTCCCTGGTTTCAAGCTGGGAGTCACCATGCTTGAAATGGTGCATAAGGTCACAGAGCTGGAAAAAAGAGCAGAGATAACAAGGATGACATTAGATGAAGTGTGTGGGGGTGGGAGGTGGTGTGTGCAGATCTAGCCTTTTGGATTTTTCCTATTGTCTTAACCCATAAATTTAAATCCATAATCAGTGTTAGAAAATCCAGAACAGCTCTCTTCTTCCCTGCAGTCTCGGTTGTTTGCAAGGAGAGCCATGTGTCCTATGTCTGCTCATCTCTAGTCCCACGAATCTTGCATTGCTTTATTCACCTCAGCACACCTTCTGTAGGGGGGAGATTGGCTAGTCCTCATTAGCCTATAACCTGGTGCCCATGACCCCTTTCGCGAATGAGAGGGTGAACTGACTTTGGCAAAGGGCTAAACAGAAATCTTGCATTTCTTGGCCAGATGTTTGTCCTGAAACTGTGAGGGTACCTACTTCTAGGGTGGGACCCAAGAGCTGGGTCTCGAAATGAGGAGAGGTATTAAACTGCCAAGGTGGCACTAGAGTTCAGGCAAACACATTTCTTACTTTTACTAACAGTGAGCAGGAGCTCTAGAGCATTTTTCTGGAGCACTGACCTCTCAATGCGCTTCCGTGAGCTTGGGTTTTGAAATTCCTGGCTTGTTGGAAGTCTAAATCCTTCACTTGATCTGGACCAGCCATGTCTGCAGCAGCCTGAAAACTAAATGAAGGAGTGATCAGTGTAGATGCTTAATGAAACACCTTAATGAAGGTGGTGATATATGCAGAAGGAAAAGTATCCACAACACAACTGTCCATAAGCAGTTGAAAAAGTCAACACATCAGCATTTTTATTGCTATTATAGTGCGTAGCTGCAAACACTACTAACACTGATGTTAGAAAAACTTTAAAAATGTGCTACTTATGTCCTCCATCTACTGAAAATTTGACAGGCTTAAATCACTCATGAAACCAAATTAAAGCTAGATATAACTCCATTTTTCAAAGAATGGCTTAAGTTAATCCTCATACATACGGAAGAAAGCTGAATTTCTGTAAGCAAATTTGGCAGAGGGGATGGGCAATAAAAATAGAGCAGTTTAACACATTAACACACATAATTTTTTAAAGATTTATTTATACAAGACAAACTAACCATCCAAAGATAACTCTTTTTAAAAAAATAACAAAACCGAAACAGTCTTCACTTCAGGGATCTTCCTGTGTAGTTACTTTTGAAGCCATTTGTACCCTAGGCTTCTACAACATCACTTGGGAATAAGTTGTAAAATTTAATAGAGCAATGCTTGTAAAAGAAATTCCTTTTGAGTCTGCTGCCTCCTCATTTCATTAGGTTGTCTTAGTTCTTATATTCTGCAAAATATTAAACAATCTTAATTATCCCTTAGTCACCTTCTCCATACTTGTTACGGTTTTCTAAACCTACACGTTCTCCAAGACCTCTTTATTATTTTCTCTCTCCTCTGGTTGTCCTTTCTTGCACTTTTCTGTTCTTACACTCATGCAATTGAATATTTTTTATTTTGGAGGAGGAAAAGGAGTGAGTAGAGCTGATCTCAGCTCAGGATGTGGCCCGTTGTTGTTGCTGGCATTCATCTCACTTTTTTCTCAACAATTCTTTACATTCTTCTTTTCCCTGTGACTACCACTGTGTACTGAATTCAGGTTTTCAGAGAAAGACTGTACAGTATCTATAATGACTCCAAGATCTCCTGCATGAATGACAAGAGTGTATTTAGAGGGGTTTTCTTTCCTATCTTCTTCACTTTACAAATATCACTACTGAATTTCACCTGGAATTCTGTCATCCCACCATTTAGTTTGTGAGTTTCTTTGGCAGTTTTTAGAGTCAGCTTTTGCTGTAGCTCTCCAGTATAATTTTCTGCCAGAAAGCATTGCTGTTTTGGGGTTTACACCTTTTCCCGATGATTAATAGATGTATAGAACAGCAGTCCTCTGAAAACCGCATCAGTAACCTCAACTCCATCATTAACATTATGACTGCTACTTGTTCCTAACCTTTCTTTTATATCTGTTAGTCATGTATTAAATCACAGAGTTTCTTAGGTTTCTTTAAGAGTTTATGGAGAGGCATGTTATGAACAAGGCTTTGAAAACCCACCACATAATAATGACCAAATCATCCTAATCCTTATGTTTGCAATCTCCTTTAAAAACTCTGACAGGTTTGTGTGCCTGACTTCCCTTGAAAGAATTTATAACTCTTTCTGGACATATATTTGAACTCCATTATTAATCTCATTCCTTATTATATTTACTATCAATACAGTCCGGTATATAGGATATTCATTCTAGTTATTTCTTTTGAAAATGCCTTGTATGATGCCATCAGTTTAAAACGGATCCACAATCTCATTCTCTCTGAAGAAACAATCCCCATTTACCACTTTCCCTAAAAACAAGTACAGAGCAGACTGTGTAGAAAGCTGATTCATACAGATCTCTCTATATTACTTTTTTTCTCATTTATAAAAGCCTGGGAGTGGTTGCTTGCTGACTAAACTACTTGTAAATTTGTGTAAGAGTTAGTGGACCTGACTGAATCCTTGCAATGCTTCTGTTTGTTTTGGGTTTGTTTTTTTAAACCTAGAAATAAACTAGAGTATTGGGACATCTCCATCCCCTTTCACTTACATGTCTCTTTCCACATACAGAGGAGCTCATTCTGAAAGTATTCCTCCAACATCAGTAGTTTTCATCTTGAATCACAGATTCGATGTAATCCTCCAGTTCCCTTTTTTGGCCCGTTCTGCCAGCACTGGAGATCTCCTAGTAGAGATTGTGGGACTGTTTTACTGCTGCACACCTTTCTCATTCTGGGAATTTATACTAGGAAATTTGTAGAGACTATAAAGGTATGTATCAGATGTGGTGATTACATCTTCAGGTTCGTGAGATGCTCTGATGTCATTGCACACTCAGTTTTCTTAGCCTGCCAGATATGTATCTTAGATACTGTTGTCAGTGATTCTAAGAAAATACTGGTCTCAATTTTCTGATTTTCAACATCTGTCAAGGAAATGATAAAGCCAAAATTCAGCTCCTGTATGTTCAATATATGCACATATGCTGCTATAATGATATTTATAATTATATACATGTGCTGCTATAAATAAATACATGCTGTGTTTATATCCTGCTATAATTATATTGACAATATATATGAGTGAATATACTGACCATATAGTAGTTGAATTACACAAATTAATTATATATGTATATTTATATATCTACGTACATCTATAATATAGTCATCAGTTATTCTCTGCATTTGTCCTAAACCTTGCAGCGGCACTGATCCAATTGCACCAACATTTTCTGATGTATGTTTTCTCTCTCAGAATTTCTTGTTTTTCATGGGTAAAATAAAAAACACCTCTCTATTGGTCTCCACCCTGCAGAGGTACACTGATTCTGTTCTGGTGTGTCACAGACACTTGTAATAGGCTCAAGCTCAGATTTTCACTTGACCCAGTATGGTAAACATATTCTGGATTTTCTCATCAAAAGAATATAAAGAGGAAAGGTCCTTCCTTAAATTTTCTTGTGATATCTTTCATTTGTAATTGGGTGACACATTCATTCATACAACAGTAAACAGAAGTAACGACTATATTCTAATATGTTCCAAGTCTAAAACAAATAAATATACATCTTCCCCACACACACTTCTGCTAGTTAGCATGTGGTAATTAACACTTGTTGAAATGACTAAAATTTCAAATGTGGACATGCTCTGTGAGAAAAACCTCGATGTGATTAAGCAGTGAGCTTTTCCATCAGAAGATAATAGGTACTTTTAGCAACACCTATCTCACTTTTGTATGAGTTCTGTCACATCCCAATCTAAAAAAAAAAAACCAACTTTGGTTTCTGGCTATCCTCGTTTTCCATCAGTTGGGACATCAACACTTTCACATTACAGAGGATTCCTGCTTCACTACCTTCATCCTCATTTTAGCAGGAGGTGCTGGAACAAAACCACTCCAGATTCCTGTGATGGAAAGGGTCAATGGTCAGTGGCAGGGACACCAGCTGCTGAGATGTTGGGGAAAACATTTTGGAGCCGCGGTTTCCCTGTTGCTTAGCATTGCACATAGCTAGTTGGAGGGAAAATTCTTCACTGGGGACAGGAGAGAGGATCCCTTTGGTTTTGCAGTGATTTTCTCTATTTTTGCGCAGGTGGAAATAACTGCCAAAATGCACAGAAGCAAAAGCTCAAGTTCAAAATCTGTGTGTGATAAAAGCCACCGCTGGTAATGGGATGTCCATCCCAATTTAATGAGCTTAGAAGGCACTAGGAGAATTTCTCCTTCCAGGTAAGTTCTTTGTGTATACAATTATAAAACAGTCAACAAAAGGGGTAAGGATGATATTTCTATAGAGGATTGTGAAGTGGCAAGTGAGAAAGTGCAGTAGGTCTATGGCCAGAAACCTATTTGTATTTATTTGATTGCTTTTGACTGAATCTGGAGAGCTATGAGAGGCAAACTGGCCTGATAAGGCACAAAGGCATTTCAAGTTCTGTCCTGGCAGCTGAAAGGCAGCACAGCCCTATTGGGAAGGACGGCAGGGAAATGTGGAAAGGTGCTGTAAAAGTGAGAGTTAAACAGTTTTTCAACCTGTGAGTCTGCCCTGGTGAGGCGGATTTCAAGGCTCCATCTAGGCCTGAGTGAGAGCTGCTGTGGTAGGACAGCAGTGAAACGAGACTGGTAATTATCACTGGCACTTTTACAAGTGAGGAGCTTACGGTGCTCATGTGATACCAAGTGTTCATTGTACACAGAGCAGTTTTACTGGAAGCCTTGGCTTTGTTTTTCCTTAGTCTTGAGAACAAAAAAGAAATGTTGCAAGGAAAGTGCAGAATGAATCCAAAAAGAACAATGGAATTGTGCTTGATTTGTTTAATTCTGAAATCAAGGTCACTTAGAAGTACTACAGCTTTTATTTGTTTTATTGGGGTTTTTTTTAAGGATTCTTTTTTTTTTTGGCAACATCTTTCTTTTCATTTGACGGTCCTGTCATCCCAGAGCTGTATATGTTACTGATCCTGTCTGTATTCAAAGCTGTTATTAAGTGGAGTCTTTTAGATTTTAGAGAAATGATAATGGTTCCAAAGATGACAGAAAGTGGCAGCTGGTGACAAAAAACCCCCTTGATAAGACGACAACAGTAAATCAAACTACTGCCACTTTTTCGTTTCATGTTTGTTAATACCACCTCGCCTTTTGAAGTTTAAAGCAAGGTTCAAAAGAGCCAGGTGCTGAATCATAATATTAAAGCAAGTAAGGAGCTCCATGAAAGAGAGGAGATCTGAGAGGGGAAAGCAACAAACACGGCTTTCAACTGCCTTTTGTCGGCCTTTCTGCAGATGTCACCAGTTGTTATCCCCAGCAGAGGCTTCAAGCTTGTAGCAGTGCCTCTGGCTGATTCCAACTCAACGTTTCAAGTGTCAATCAAAAAGGAAGGACGCAGCTTAGGTCCTGGTCATTGTCCTGTGAAAAGAGCCAAGCATTTAACATTGATTTAGCTCCCTCAATATACAAAGATAGAGCCAGCTTTGTGCAGCAAAAGGGCCTTTGGCAAGGTTGCTTGTAGAGCAATTCCATCGCATCCGATGCTCCTTGGTTTAGCTGTCACACTGCAGTGTCTGGAGTCCTATGAAAAGTTATTCAGGAATGAGTGAGCAAATTAAAAAGAAATAGCATGCTCTCCTAAATAGCAATGCAAGCTATAGAAAGTGCTCTTAACATCATTTAGCCCTGAAAAGCATTTTTAATAAAAGTATTTTGTGCTTTTAAATGCCTTTTAACAAGGAGAATAAGATGTTTCAGGACAAGAGGGGGTCCTTGTGAAACCCATCTCTATTGGATTGGATAAGCAATTGTACCCACAAAGTGTCTTTGGTCAAGTGCTTGCTTATTTTGTTTTCAAGCCACTTAGATTCACTGCCATCCACACACTGCATTATCCTTCCATATGGGTATAAAAATGCCCCAAACCCAACAACAACAAAAAGGCCCTGCCTCAATGCCACAGATGACCCCCACTCTGGTTTTCCCATCCTTTCTCACATCAAATTGCTGCCTACCTCTCTCATCATTTTCTTAAAAACACCTTGGCAATTATTTACCTTCTCAGCCACTGTACTCCCCACCAGCTCTCACAGGCAGTGCCGATGAGCCGTGCCAGGCACTTGGCACAGACATGGAAATGACGAATCAGTCAGTGGCTGCACTTGAACAATTTCAGCAGGGCCCTGGTGGGGGCCAAGTTCTCACAAATGTGGTAGAAACCACATCTTTTTCCTTAAAACACAAAGTGAAACTGGGTGGAAAACAAATCCAAGTATGCCTATTATTTTAGATAAAGTCAACACAAGAGAGATTTATTTGTTGTGCCTGCAACTAATGCTAAATTCTTGAGAAAACAAAACAAAACCAAGACTGTCATTTTCCTTAGAAGCATGGGGTTTCCAGCATCTTTCCACGCAAGTTTAGTGCACCAGTGGACTGGCTGAGCCACAGGCTGACCTTGTACCACAGAGACATTAGTCCTGGTACAACAAAATTCTTGTGCATGCAGCCAGCTTTAATCAGATGAGCAAAGCAGTTTAAAGATGAGGGAAATGTTCCCCTTTTGCAGGATCAGTGTCACTACTGTTTTCTGTTTTGCACAATATTTTCTTTTTCCAATATTTTCATCCTCTTCTGTGCCAAAATACAGGTTAAAATATCATGGAAAATGTCACAAGAAATAGAACATTTCCATGACAGCTATAGTTTTTCAGAAGCTTGTTTCCCTTCTTAGAGGCTAGTTTTCTTGTAATACCTTCCCAAGGCAAGACTGCACTGACTGATGGTACTTCTCAGCTCTGGGGAAAGAGTGCAGCCCCTATGCACCACTATAGTGTTTTTTCTGAATGTGGGACGGGGTTACTTCTGACGAGACTCGAAGAAGCAACATTCCTGCAGGCTGCTCATGAACTCTTGTGGCTCATGTTATCTGCAATTTAGAAATATTCACACAGTGGATCTCACAGGAGTTGGGTGTATTTTTAAATACATGTATCATTACAGACACACTCATTTCTGCATTCCTCTAAAGAGATTTCTAACGGTCCTCATAGCTGGCACTTCAGTAGGCAGTTTAGGAAACCATGATTCACTGAGCTGCAGGACTAATGCACACATCTAAACTTTCATTGGGATTTTTAAATACATTTTATTTGATCTAGCCCATACCCTTTTCTTTTTGCACTCACTTTCTATTCCTCGCTCACAGAAAACTTGTGCTAGTTTTACACTAGTGTATCAGCAAGGGCAATAGACATTCACATCAGGCACTTGGTCCTACAGACTGCTCCTTTCCAACAGCCAGAAGATGGGTCCCTCCCTCCAAATGCTTCAACTAAAAGAATGGGAGATGTTTGCTTCTCCCCACTCCCTGCATGCTAGCATGCTATGCTTCTCCCAGTGCAGAGGGAGCACACAGAGATGCCGTATGCAGAGATGTTGCATCTCATACCCTCATGCTGGTGGAGTTTCTGCTTCGCCCCCCAGAACACCCAGTGGCACACCCAGTGGCACCCCCATGCCAGCCTGCCTGGCAGCATATGCTGTACCATACATCCACCTGACACCATTTGTCCTTCTCCAAAGCATCAGGGAAAGCAGGAGGGCGATAAAGACTTCTTGAATGGCTGTGCTGGCCATCCCAGCATATTCCACAGACAGCCCACACATAATTTGGATTAGGGAATAATTATATATAAGAGAATACAAACCAGCAACAAGCAAGAAAGATCAAATTTTGGTTACATTTTTTTAAAAGGCAACAACCTGTTGAATTTTTCTGGGCTACTATAACTTCAAAAGAGCACTTTGTTAAGGGTCTTTAGAACTTCTTTGGAAAAAAGTTCCAGGAGAAGGAAATTACACTAAAGTAGAAATTGAAGCCTGTGCACGTGTATATTTGTGTGTGTGAGGCAGAGGAAAACAAAGGTGAAAACAAGCTGAGGATGCTTTATCACAAATCAAGCATTATAAAGCAAAGCTAGGAAACTGAGAGCTTCAGTGACCCTGGAGAAAAGACTTAAGGTAAAAATCTGTTCATCAGATCACTGATATATTAAATGCACAATTAAGGTAAGAAGACAGTTTTACCATTTCATCGCAGTAAGATAATTAGGAGACAAACAAATTAAGTAAATGTCAGCTTGATCTAAGTTTTGGTCACAGTCACCAAAATGTATCACTCACACCTATGTGGCAGTGCAGCTCAGAAAACAGGGCACTTTTGACAGCCTAATCCATCCAGGTTATTTTTCATCCTGGCCATCCATGGCTTCCAGTGTGCGCTTCTCTCTGTGCTCTTCCAGTAGCACACCTCTCTTCCTTACTTTGCTGGGCCAGATTCAGGCTTAGTTTAAGCAAATGCACTTTTCCTTGAGGGTGCCAGAGAGGCCGGGCTTGCACAAGGATAAGATTTGACAGATGACCTCTGGTGAATGGCAGGTGAAGGCCTGGTGATACACTTTTCAAAACACCTTTGTTTAACCGTCCTTCTACCTCAGGGAACCAAAATATCTCTCCAGCAGCTTTGCTGCCTTGTTTGCTATTTCCCCATGTGACGAAGCTTTTATTTCACTCCCCACCCACAATAGCTCATTTCTCTTATGTCTCCTCAACCTGTTTGCTCCCAGCCCTCTTGCTCTTGATGTGGACACGTCTTCAAAGTTCATGCATACGAGCCATTAATTCTCCTTGGATGTCAAAACAAAACAAGTGACAGGAGTAATTTTCTATGGGCAAGTAGACATAAGTACATTGCAAACCAGTTTCAAAACTTTTTGAACAGCACTGCTACATACCTTATCCTTGGGGGTCACGAGATAATGCATTTGCATTCTTCAGTATTGTGAGAGTAATGTTTCTGGTTCCCATTGTATCTGTTGGAAATAATGGCTTCTGGTCACCACAAGTTAGTAGATGCAAACAGCCCACTATATCGCAGCAACTACACTAATGTAGAAACCATTGTACATCCAGACGTTCCTGCCCATGAAGAGTAATTGCTTAAGTGTTTAACTGGAAAAAAAAAAGGCACAGTGCTGGGAGTGTCAGGGATGTGGCATTTATGAATCAATTCATTATTTCATTTATATAAGGATGTCATATTTTTACTATGATCACAAAGTATCAGCTTGCTTAAGTGCCTGTTATTACCATCGTTAAGGGCTCTGGCACAGAGAAATCAAGTTTAGTTTGTTTCTATTTTAGACAGTGGAACTCTATATTTGCACAATTTGTGTTTGTTCATTAGCAAAACCACAGTGCACGTAGTCCATAGTGAGCATTTCCATTCACCTTTCCCACACAAATACCCTCTTCAGTCTACTGATTTTCATATAATTTAATTGATGGCAGACTGCAAAATCTAAATTACAGGCATCATCCTCTTCTTCATTTATCAGGCAAGAGTTTTGTGATGTTGCCTTCAGTCAGCATTTTCCAGAGCTGATGTGACTACAGGAATACCAGTACATCGTTTTACAACTATTTTCAGTGCCTCTAATGACAATTATGGCTCAACTTTGGATGTTATTTTCAGAGCTACCAGGAGTCCTCAATCCCAGGTTGAACTCTCTTTGCAATTAAAAAAGTAAGTGTTCCAAAACTAGTAGCCAAACCTGAAGGGACCCTCTCCTGCTGGATTCTTCTGACAGCTATGCCCACTTACTCAGCCCATCTCAGTGGCAGGGCCATTTTTCAAAGCAAGGAGCCTCCAGCTTCATGCACCTGCTCTAATTCAGTACCAGGACTGTTCTCTCTGTGCTTGTTGTCTGTTTACCATGTCCAAAACCCTCAAGACAGTCTTTCCAGGGCCTTCTCTGTTTAACTGTTACACAATAAAACCAAAGGAAAGACCGAAGCAGAGGCACATATTCACCGGTGGGGGTAAATGCCAACCACTGAAGAGCGGATGCCTGTCTAACACCCACCTAACTAGGTATGGGATATCATGATGAAGGCACAGAAAAGCTGTTTGGAGGGGACCTTAGCAAGTCTCTAGTCCAGCCCCCAACTGAGGTGGGACCATGCCCAATACCAGATCAGACCTTGAGCAAGGTTCAAGTAGGTTATTTTGCATTGAGTAATTAATTATACACTGGGCCAGAGAAAGGTAGGAAATCCCAGGATCACCCAGGCTGGTCTAAAGTGTACATGTTCCATTGCTTCACTAATGCAAAGAGGATTAACACCGTTACTATAGTCCAAATCATACGTATGAGGCAAGATTTCGCAGACAGGGAAGTAACATGTGAACCAAACAGATCTACTAGCAAACTATCAGGCTCACAAATCGCTGCTTAGTTTTGATACCAGACCTGAAGAAGGGATTGTATCTGTCTTTCTTCTGCTTGTCTTCTTTTTTCCAACTGAAATGATTCAGTGAATGCAACTGCATTTGCAGATAGTTTTGGCTGCTCTGAAACATCATTTTCATCTGATTCTTTATACTGATCACCTCTATCAGACATATCCCATATGGCCATCATCAGCAAGCTGCTGGTTCCACAGTAGGCATCAGACTTCTTAGTTTCTCATATGCTTGTCCCACAGTCCCAGCAGCTTTTTTAGTCTTTGAAATGGTACCCATTTTCATCGTCCTTCTGCCTACTGACATGCTGCAACTAATAGCTTACCCCTCCATTCCTCCCCAACTCCTTGTTTTTATTTCATTGCTCATGTAAGTAGTCAAGATTTTAAATAACAAGCTTACAGTTCTCATTTTTCTGTGTAAATGCAACAAACTTGTTTAGGCAAACTTCTTGGAAAGCTAATATGGTTCTTCTCAATCTTTCTATATGACAGCATTAAACCTCAGTCATGCTTCTCCCTGTGAGTTCGCTGGGTTTGCAGTGTGCCGTTTTACGTTCTCCCTAACTAGGATCACCAACACGGGACTGAAGCTCTCCTGCTACTAGTCATTAGGTTGCAATTTCAATACTTTCAGATTCTTTTAATTTGCCTTCTGGACTTTGTAACTTTAAGGTTCGGGGTTGGGGGTTTTTAAAATTTCTCTAGAACCACAAGTATGAAAAACTTTGGGTTTGTTGTTTTCTAAATAAATGAGTGAACAAAAGTTTCACTTTCAAGGTATTCATGGAAATGTAAAGGAAAAGCTGTAGGAAAACCACTATAGAAAGACACCCACTAAAATTTAAAGTGTGCCTAAGGTTACATGTGAGATAACATATTTCTGTCATGGAAAAGTACATACATGCATGTATAGTCTTATTATTACATATACAAAGAAAGCCATGTACAACGTGATCACAGATCACGTGTTTACACTGCTTGTCAAAAGTATTGATCGAGAAAAACAAAGCTAGTAATTAATGTGTCATTAAAATATATCAAATTTTTTTCTCTATACATAAAACTAGCATTATGTATGCTTTCATCAGTTTGGGTTTATCTTGTTTTTTTTTTTTTCATTCTAAATTCCAACAGTCAGAGTTTTATCTGCACATGAAAGATGCTGCAAGATGGCAAAGGCTAAAGTATGCCAGGATGTGTGTGTCTGTGTGATATTCACATCTGCAGAAGCAGCAAACTAGCTCAATCATTGCCATTACCAGTTCAGTTCAGCTGAGGCTCTGGCCCCTACTGTGTTTATTATTAGATGGAATGGACGAGAATATATTCATTTTCTGCTGAACTTTGAGATGGCCTTGTTCTTTCTTCCTTTCTTTACATTTCTCTTATCCCATCCAAAATTTCTGCTGCAGAAACTCAATGTCCCTATTGCTTTTTTGCCTTTTTTTTTTTTACTTGAATATCAATTGCAGAGCCAACTAGATTTCATCATGGCTTATATGTTCTTCCACTTGCTATCTGTAATCATAGTCATTGTGAAACTCAAAGCTAAGTCAAGAATTGTTGCCTTTTTATGGCTCCCTCTTTTATATATGTTGTGTTGGAGAGCGGTCGTTACCGCTTTTTTGTCATTATTTCTGGGCTTCACTCCATTAGCTGGTGAACAGGCCTTCTCTCATTGCTTCCCTTCAGTAAATACTGTAACATTCAGCTTCCTTTCAGGCTTGTGCTTTTAAAGAAAATCTTTGTACAATTAAAGATATGAAATTGCTAAATACAAGGCTGCATTCATTGTTCTCCCTTTTTAAAGGTTTAATCACACTTAATGGCTCTCTTGAAAACTTGAATTTTCCATGTTGATGGTTTTACCCCACTGAAAGAGTTTGCTAATATACTTTTCAAGTGTTTTCTCCTTAAATGAGCTATTCAAGAAGTTCTGTGCAGAATAAGATTGAGGAAGGATATATCCAGAAACAATTATGAAAAGGGTCCAGGGCTATCTGTTTATCCATTGGCAGAGATTCATGAGCTCAGCAGTAGCCAGAAATAGAAAAGAAAAAATATAGTCCTGTCCAGCTTTGGAGGACACAACTTGAAGTGTCTTGTGTTCCTCTCCTTTTGGACCAGTCTCAGAGCAACTGTTGCTCCATCCTGAACCAAGGATGCAGCTCCTGATTGCCACGTGAGCATTGACCATGGCAGGAACCAGGCTGAGTACATAGCCCAAAGAGGTGGTAACTTTGGTCCTGTGTGTCTTGTTCCAGCCACAACCACCACCACATTCTCTGAGAGTACCTTTCTGTAGAGCTGGTAACTGTGGTGCTGACTGTTCAGAGCTGGACTGATATTGTTATAAAGAGGGGAAGCACACATCTTTGCTCAGTCCTTGGTAATCAACTTGCTGTATGTGACTGACCAGCCAAAAGTATGCAACCACCACCATGGGACACAGATTGGACACCCATACGTTGTTTTACTTTGAAGTTTTGCCATGGCTGTTTATCGCGTCTAGGAATGAATCCACGAGCCCTTTGAAAGCTCTGGAAACTTCCAAACAGAGCATCCCATTTACTCAGTAACTCAAATTCCTTTGGTTTGCCCGATGTTTTTGTCTTGATAGTCAAAGCCATTCAGGGTATTGGACTTTGGCTCCTGAGATATCACATCTCCTTCCACCAACATGACCTCCCATGACATTTGACAGGAACAATCTGGACTGTGAACCAATAGGGGAAGTTTGTGAGCTTATGCAATGTAATTCTCACAGCTCCTGGAGCTAGACTCCATTATTTGCTTGCATCCTTTCTTATAGTCATTGATCTCAATATATTCAGAAATAAATGTACACTGCTTTTGTGGCATACCTGTTTTCCCCAGAAAAGTTTAAAAGGAACCTGGAGATTCCCGGTCCCATTTACTTATGCACAAAACCTTAAACAGAACAAGAACAAACTTTATAGGACATCTTACAAACAAGAGGAGTAGGGAGACAGAGAACAAAATAATCTTTGCTGTTTTATTTATATGTCTCAATACTTGGCAGCCACTCAGCTACTTTGGTAATGGGGACCATATAAGTAGGTAGGTGCAGGTTTAGTGAGATGAAGATTATAAATTAAATGTAGTAGGAGTAATATTTCATCTGTCTGTCTCAGGGCTGATACTGTACCATAAATTCTGAGATGCTTTAGATTAGATAGATGAGATATGCCAATCTCCACTTAAATATTTTGGGTCTGCTCCCAATAAAGTTAATGGAAGTAGGATCATCTCTTTATTGCTCCCACGCTATCAGTAAGTCTTTGCTTCCCAGCAGGCAATTCATGTTTTGTATTACATTGATACAAAAGCCTAATTCTGCGCTTCTCAAAGTCAACGGGTTTTGTTTTATCAGTGGAAGTCCCGTTAGGGTATTAGTGCTTTAAATTGAAGCTCCCAGACTCAGTTCACATGGCTCAGAGCCACTTGTCTTCATTGTGAGCGCCCTGTCCTTACTGCAACATGTGCAAGAGCACTTAGTTCTCGAGTGCTCTTTGGCTGTGGAGACCAAGGGACACAGACACTTTACATCATCTCCCTCCTCCGCTGCAATCCCAGGCTTGTCTGGAGCCCTTTCAGGCCCTGCTTGCACAAGGACTATCAAAGGCATCTTTGGGCCAGCTCTGCAAAAGGCTGGGTTGAAACCATCAGCATGGAGCAGCTGCCCTCACTGGCAGCAGGAGGTGCACAAAGGACATGCCACCACCACCAGTACTACATGATTATCGTTATTGTATACAGTCTTAAAATGAAGCTGTTTTGCCTGCAGCCTTAGACCTTTTGGATTTGCTCAGTTTGGGAGTGGGATTGCCTAGCAGAAGGCCCAAGGCGATGCAGGCAGAGTACCCAGGGGGCTTCCCAGACAGGACAGAGACTTAAGGCAGGAGTGGGCTGTCTGATCACCTGCTGTTAATAGCTTCAGTTTATCTAGCAGCCCTCTCACTGTTGATGAAGTAGAATTTTCAACCCAGGTATCTAAATTATCACCTACCATGAATTCGGAGACCTGCCAGTCATATGAACCTGAATAGTAAATGCTGCACGTCCTTATATTACTTCTGGATTTGTTACATAAAACCAGATAGCTAGAGAGCAGAGACAGGATCATGTGGCATAACCTAACTGGTTATTGTGGAGCACAGTTTCTGCATTTGCGATGAGTTATTCCTGGAAGATTTTTTTTCAAAATAACAGCAAATAGCAAATACAAACCAAAATTTTAATTGTCAATAGTGTGAATGGAAAAAGGGGAAACCCAGGCATTAGGGGCTTCATTACATGTCATGTTCTACTACATTTGCACATCACCTGGTTCCTGAAGCGGTCCTATCTGGTCACTAGAGCTGCCTACAGAAGTCCCAGCACCTCACAACATACACGTCCCACTTCTGCTCAAGCCAAGCACATCCTTCAGGAGGACAGTGATTTTAAGCACTTTGCTGAAGCCAGCTGCCAGATTTGTGATGGAGAGGTAAGACAGCACTCAAGGTGAGTAGCAAAACCCAGCTCTATGACCTTTTCCCTCACAGATGGTTGACACGCACAATATACTATCAGGTTCCTTATGACTGCACTTACACCCACTTCCTGATTCATCTTGGAGCAGGCATCATCAAACAGTGCTTTGTCTTGTGTCTGGTTTTCTTGTAGGCACTGTACTGGAAAATACTCAGTCCTTTATCACCTCAAACCCACCAGGAACGTCACATGAGGACATCTTTAAAAGCCATGTGATGTTCATTCAGTTTGTTTTCTTAAATACAGAGTGTCTCTAAAGTTACTGATTAATTTCACACAGTGCAAGGAGAACTATTGATTTCCCATGTCTGCTTCTGACCCTTTAAGATGTAAAAATGCAAATACATGGCTTAAAGAGAATATTTATTTATTCCTTGTACCTGCTAACATGTGACTTCAATATAAAATGCAGCTTTTGCTGGTTTTGTTTTGATAAACTCTAGCATGTTTGGTATTTCACTGAAACAATATGCTAACGTACTAATTTCTAACCTATTCCTCATATCAAACTCCCCCCTTTCTGCTATACGCTCCATGGCTCTCCAGCAGTGCCAGAGCACACACAGAGTGGTGGACCTGCAACTTTGCTGGCGATGTTTATTTTCAAAAGACAAATATTGTGCCAGCGTTAACTTCAATTAGGAGACTTATTTGACAATCTGACTACTCCATCTGATGCCTCAAGGGCAAATTTCAGCACTTTATGAAAGATGTTAGCCAAAGACTGATCCATATGAATAAAATATAGGGCAGAGAAGTTTTAATGAACGTTTGAAAACAAAACTATCAAGAATTAATTGCAAATATTTACATGCAAATAAAGGGTTTGTTTTTTATCTGCAAAGGCTAGTGCATTCAGAAAGAATGCTGCCACTTCATCCTTTAACTCACCCCGCTGTGCCTCCCTATTACAAGCATCTCAGGCGGGGTATAATCAATACCATAGGAGATACAATGTGTAACAACCACGGGGGGGCCAATCCTGCAGCCCTACAGCAAGTCATCCTGCTGTTGGGTACCACGAAGAGGGGCTTCACCTCACCACATCTCCGTGGGTTTCTCTGCGTTTGACCATTTTTATTCTCATCTAATAATCTGATAAACTTATTTTATATTGTGTTTTGATTGCTTAATGGTGCTTACTTGCAAAACATCTCCAGAGCATTAAAAGGCTCCCATGTTTTTCCGTGAAAAGTTGCTCCCATTGGAGAAAAACTCACCTGCTCCAAAGAGTCTGCACAAGGCCTCGCACCACTCAGGAGCACAAATGGAGCTACATTTGACCCTCTTACAGCTCTTCTTCAGATAAAGCTCCAGATTACTTCAGTGGGAAGTTTGCCTGAGCGGAGACTGTGCTATCTGCTCCTCTCTGTTGTTACAAGGTTGCTGGGATAAAGGTAGTGTCAGATCACAGGGAAATATTTTCAAAATTGCTTCTACAGTCCTCTTCAGGTGCTAACAACCTGGCTTCTTGGGCATGAGTCTCACTGCTCCTCTGGAAATCACGAGCTGGTATTTGATCCAACCGAGGTGTCCTAGCTAGGAGAAAACCATAAAGGTGGAAACTTTCGAAGTCAAATCTGCAGTCCTGTGGCTGGAAGGAAGGGCAATGTGTTCAGCACAGGCTTGAAGATGGCACAGACTTGGAGAGGTAAACCTGCATGGGATGCTGATCGTGACTACCTGCATCTTCTCATCTCACACCCCTTTGAAAGGTGCGCTCAGATCGTGCATTGAGGCATCCCAACGTCGCTGTCATTGGAGCCCTTCTCTCCCAAAATCCATAGGTGCAGATGACACAGGCAGGAGCATCGGATCGTTTACCACTGAGAGAATTGTCTCCAACAGCACACAGATAAAACGGAGACAAAGGTGACTTTGTAGTGCCACTCTGGGTGAAATTTCATTTTTTTTTCCTCTCACAGTGTCTGATGTGCCGCTGCTGAAAAGGTTTCTATTTTGATGAGGCCACAAAAGCTTGAATAGTTTTCTGAATCAGTTTGGTAGTAATTGCGAGGTGGGAATGATTCTCACGAGAGATCAGACCTGTGTAAATTATTCAAAAGAGACATAACCTTGTTGTGTAAGTCTTAATTATCATCTCTAGTACTTTATAGTAAAGATATAATCCTCTATAGCTCCTTTAAGGTCATGTAAATACCCTGGGCCTGATCCTTAGATGGTGGGACCCTGCACACTGGTTCTCGGGCAGTTTCTATTTGCATTTGACTCCATTCACCCACCCTTATTTCACAGCCAAGCACACAAGCATTTTTTTTTTCTATAGACTTTAATTCAAAGGTCTGTCAAACTATAGCAGCTGGGAATGTTCTGTTGGAATGATTTTTCAGGGGAAAAATATGCCTTTTATAAAATCAGGATTTCTTTTATGGGAAAATTTCAATTTTGCCAGAAATTTCTGATTTTCTATTAGGAAAAATCAAACTGATGGCTCCATGGCTGCTTGGCTGGAAGGCCCCTGTCGATTTTGTTGTCGTCTGCAGGGAGAGAGCAAAATTGACAATAGTCTTCCAGGCAGGCAGCTGGGGAGATGCAGCAGGTCTGGAAGAGGGAGGAGGGGAGGTTGAGTGCCCTGGCTCTCTGCCGGCCCTGCAGCCCAGCTGCCTCCCCAGCAGCCAGGCTAGGGGGAAGGCGAGGAGGAGGAGGAGGAGGAGGAGAGGCAGGCATGGGGTGGCCAGCCTGCAGCAGCCTGCTGACGAGGCTCCTGCCGCTCTCCCTTTTCGGCAGGCAGCTGGCAAGCCCCAAGAAATTCCAGTTTGCTTCGCCTGTAAGAGATTTTTGTTGGTTTTTATTTTTTATTTTTTTTTCAGGAGAGCATTTCCCAAGAAAAAAAATCTAAGTTTAAAAAACAAAATTAAAAATCTCACCATTTGAAGGGAGAAGAGAGAGGGATAATTTCAAAATTACCATTTTCTCATGGGAAGGAATTCCTGTGATTCAGTCAGCTCTACCTTGCACCTGGTATTATATCAGTAGGAAAAAAAAATCTGCTCTTTTTTTCCATAATCCATACATTGTTAAAAAGTACAGTGCAGAAAATAAATGCACCTGTGTGAGAAAGCCAGCAAAAGAGCATTAGTCCCACTTAAGATGCATTTGGAGCAGTACACAACATGGGTAAATATGGGGTTTTTTGTGCCTCAAAGTGGCTGGTGAGAGCAGCGATCCCATGTCGAGCAGCAGCACTGCCTTTACTGACAGAGTCATACCCCAAAGTCCCCACCAATTCCATGCCTTTGCCCACAGTTAAGCAACAACCTGAGAAACAAATTTAGATCAAATCTTGTAAATCCAAAAAGTAAGCGTAACTGGATTGACAAGTTTCAGTCTGATGTAATTTGAAATGGCTGAGTAATAAATCCTAAAATTCAAGGATTTTTATGGAATTGGTCATAGACTTTTAAGTACAAGGTAGCAAGTGTGTCCTGCTATAACATAAATCATAAACTAGAAGCTGAGCTCATTGCAGGCTGCTTTGCAGGCTGTGGAGCCTCTTCTATTGTGTGTTTGTGTGTATTTCTCAACCTTTCTGAATGCATTCAAGTTATCCTCTGTTTAATCCACACTGACGAACAGCAGCGGAGGAAAACATATATTCACTTCCCTACTCTAAAAAGTATTTAGACTCAGTAATGAGTTCTGGAGGACGTCCTTTGAGATTTCACACACAAACACACACAAAAGCGCTCTCGTTGGTGCAGGACTCATAATTCTTATGATCCTAAGCAGATTTTTGTAAAAGAGAAAGAGTCGTGAAATCTTTGAATAATTATGTTCAGTAAACAAGATAGAAAAAATATTTCAATAACCACCTTGAAAGAAAAAAGAGTTCAATTATATTCCTCTACATTCCAATAATCCATCCCTGATTATCCTATAGATACCGTGCAGTGCTTGATACCAGTATTGATGAAACACCAAAAGGTAATGGCATCAATGAGCAACATCAGCAGAGCAGAAGAGCTAATATGACTTTAATTGTAGGCTCTCTATTATTACTTTATAGTGTAGGATTTTCGGATAATTTATTAATACTAACAAAGATTAGTGATTTGGAGGCTGCATATTTTTTTATTTCTTAGGAGTTATTTTATTTGATAATGACATTAAATATTAGAAACTATAACAGCTGGTGTGTTTATCCTTACTTGAGTGTATTAACCTCTTTAGCCCTTTTTTCCAGAAGAAGGATTCAGCATTACAGATTTGACTGTCAGCTGCAGTGCCTGGCGGCCCGTTGGATTGGCACCCTGACAGAATCGAAAGTCCAGTGCTGCAAGTAAACATGGATGACATTGCAGATAGATAGAACTGGCTGACTTGAGGCACCTGCAGCTGTTTGCACCAGAATAAAAGCAAAGGTTGTGGTCACTGGAGTGGAAAAACACTGAATTTACCTCTAGTTATTTTGCCTGGGAATTTCCCCCCCTCCCCTTTTTTTTTTTTTTCCTGGTTGTACGTTTTGGAACCTTTCCACTAAAAGCACATTAGGCTGAAATACCTAAGTGAAAAAATCTACCAGACACCAAAGGGGTTTATAACCTGTTTTGCTCCCCACTTTTTTCTTAAATTCATTGAGCAGTTTCCCCACTAGTTTCTGCCTGGTAACAACTAGTGCTTTACCAGTGCAAATGCTGGGTTGCAGAGAAGGATGAAAACACTGAAGAGCCAGAAACAATTCTAAGCAGCTCATTTTTCAAATGTTGAATAGACAGAAACACTTCTTAGCAGCTGATTTTTTTTTTTAAACATGGCAGTCACAAGAACTGCCACAAGTGACAGAACAAGAGCAACCTACAGCATTTTGTTCCAAAAAAAGCTCTTGATCTCTTAAGCACTTCTGCTTTTCAGGACAGGTCCCCAAAGTCCTTGGAAATGAAGATAGCACAGGAACTTAGTAGCTGCTCTCACTGGTCTGCTGCGATCGATCCGCATGGCAAACTCATAGCCAGAATATTCATTTCTGTAGCATTGGAGAATCTTGGCGTGCTTTACAAACAGCATTTAATTGCCATAATCCTCAGTAAAGGTATTAGATCTAGTTCACCGGTAGATAAAGTGATGCACAAAGAGCTTAGGGGATGTGCCCAAGGTCACACTCTGAGTCAGTGACAAAGATGTGACTTTGGGTGGCTGGCGCTAGCCTGCCCGCCTTACCCAGCCCCGGCGGCATAGCCTCCCTCTCCGGAGTGAAGATCAGCAGCTGGACCAACAAACGAGCGGGAGAGGGGAGGGTAGATAGGTATGACAGAAATGAGGTGTTTGATGGCTGGGCTTTTCCCCTATGCCACCTGCATCCCTTTATAACATCAGATCATTTACATTTTTAAAGAAAGTGTATTCTTTTTCATCGCGGGCCACTGGTGAGCCTAACGCTATCTTTTGTGCAGCACCCCTGCTAACAGAGGTGGCGGAGTATCAATCACAGCTTTCCCTGGGGTCATACCTTACTATGCTGGCTCTTGATCAGAAAGAAGCAGATGGTTATTTACAAACAAAATAATCACGACCTCAAGAAGGTTGGGGGTTTTGTCCCCAAACTCTCCTATAGATGAGACCAAAATAAGGTATAGCTGCTTGTGTCCCCTTCTGCAAGCTTTCAAGGACACTGCCTGTCCTACCAGCACCTTTAAATGTGTTATCAGTTAAATTTGCCAAAGAAATGCATGGCACCTGACAGAGTAGGGTTGCCTTAGATTATTCGGTGGCTTTCATGAGAATCTGGCACTTAAACCACAATGTGAATTACTGCTAGTTTATTGTGCAGGAATATTGTTATCTATCCACCGTACACTACATGTTTGCAATCAGTTCTTTATAAGCAATGCACAGATTGCTTTTGAGTCTTTTGCAGTAGCCATGGTCGCCCTCCTTCTTTATTTAGTGTTAAGTGTTATTCATTTAACAGTAAAAAATGAACAAAAGAGAAGAAAGCAGGTGCTCTAAGTTTACTCTACAGCCAGCTGTCGGGAAGACACACTTTACTTATTTTTTTTTCTGCACATAAAGGGGATTTATTGAAAGTGTTTGGGGAAAAAAAAATATGAAGCATTCGTTCAATCAGTCTTTTCTGTAATCAATAAGGTTACTGAAGCAGAAAAAACTATAATGAGTTGTCACAGAATTTGAATTCCCATTTGCCTCCTTTTATATGTATTCAGGCAGAAAATGATCACAGAAAGCAAAAGTTGGGAAGCAAGGCCTGGCTATGACTCTTGGGCTGGGTTTGTTTTGAATTTACCAGGTAGCATTTGACCAACTGGTTGCTGAGTGTCAGGGACAAACACAAGTGTCTAGTATAGGCAGGATAAGTTATAGTCACAGAGGTGTGATTTCCTTGCATTCCAGGTGGAGAAACCTCCTTGGTGAGGTGGCTGATCTTGCTTCCAGAAGATGCTCAGCCACAATGGTGCGTCTCTCTGGGTTGACTGCAAGTTTCTTTCCCCTCTCGGTATTCAACATTTTCAGCCAAGAGGCTCAGTGTGCCCAGCTCAAATGTAAAGGAAAACAGAGCCCAACATATAGAGTAAAGGCAAGGGGAGGAGATTTGACCATAAAGCCCAAGGACCTTCAGGCTCTCCCCTCCTTCCCTACACATTGTGAGAGTTTTTTAAAAGCATTCCCAAAGCATGTGAAAAAAGGAGGCCAAGGGTGCTGGGCCACCTACCCCAATGCCAGGATCTGTGCTTTGCAAAGTGGTAAGGACCACAGCTTTGTCAGATTGCTGCTGGTTTCTACTTACACCTGAGCGTCATGAGCTTCATGCCAATGGTTGTGTGGCCTGTAGGTTCCTGTGCTGCAGGTGGGGTTGGGAACCTGCTAGCAGTCATGCGAATAGTGAAGCACCTGATCCACAATCCTGAGACCTACATCTCAAAAATTCACTAAAGGACGTACATCAACATTTTTAGCAACAAAACTCTGTCCTCACAGCGAGGGAGGCCACTGAGGATCCATGGGTTTAAGACACACGCTACCTACAATTGTTTTGGCCTCTCAAATCTCTTCCTTTAGGAATCACTCAGTGTGATATCACTGGTTCAGTTTGCTCTCAGTTTATCTTGCCTATTTATTTTTCATGTGCTCTTTCTTACTTATGTGCCTGAATCTCCCCATCACTTCCTAGAATACTATTTTTTCCCTCAGTGTTAATATTTTAAATTTTTTTCCCAAATGTTCATCAAAAGGCTATGAATTTTGATTTTAAACTGTCATGGTACTTTATGGGCTTGAAGCTCATGTGTTTCCTAGTCTGATACCCTGCTAGCTCTTTGGCTCCATGATTCTGCAGTGCCACTGACAACCTGCAGAACAACTATTGTTTGTGAGAATATATTATATTTATAATATATGGAGGAAGTTTTGATCTCAGCTTACAGTGCATCTTGGCAGAAAACTGGCCCAGATAAAGGAAGAAGAAATTAAGGTATCTGAATCACAATTTCTAGCAGCCAAACCAGTGGCTTTTAAAATACACGCTCCTGATAATTTTCAGTTTAAAACTAAAAATATTTCACTTGTGTGTTTGCACATATTTAAAGAGAAATATTGAAAAAATCCACAGTAGATAATTTTCATGAAGCATAAAAAACAATTGGTTGTTCAAAACAATGTAAATGGAAACTTCGTGTCCAGCTCTAGACATTATTCAACTTCTCTTTTTGAATGTTTCTGAACTGTACTATTTCCATTATCACTTTGTCCTTTGGCAATGGGGATTTAGACTTCAATCTAGATGATCAAGTTAAAGTCAGACTGAAGAAAATTTTCCCTACTCCTTCCGTGTTTTCTCTTCTTGTTCTTTTTTTTTTCATCCAGACAGTCATAGAATTGAGACTGGGAAAATATAGCGCATTGCCAAAATCACATAAATTTTAATGGCTTTCCTGTTCACTTAACCCCACATCAACAGTGTGACCTTTCTAGCCTGAACTATGAACCACCAGGGTGTGGAGGCCAAGAGCAGGGTGGATCTGGCCTTGCTCCAGCGCCTATTGCAGAAAGGAAACCATGGGACATTTTGTTGGATATTTTTGAAAACACTGGGTGTCTTTTTCAAGACGCTTGTGCCCTAATTATATGGAAGTTGGCAGCAGGTTTGGTAACCAGTCAGCATCCATCTCCAATGAAACTAACACACAATTAACACCTGAGCTGTAAATGTTACTTGAGGTCTATCTAATCGTCTATGTTTCTTCACAATACCCTGAATTTTTATATGACCTTCGTTTCCAGGATATTTACACACCTTAAGTCCTTAATGTGTTTTTCTGGCAAGGTAGGGGATTCTAATTATTGTTAGTGAAGGAAATTTAAGAATGGCGTAAGACTTAAGGAAAAACTTAAAAGATGTTCTAGCATCGTAAGACACAGAGGCAAGTATCATTAGTCCAGAAGGGACAAAGGCAATGGTCCTCTCTGACCTCTTGCACAACACAGGCCACTTAACTTTCCCAAATCGGTGCATTTAAAGTAGAGCAAATCTTTTAGAAAAACATTCCATCTTGATTTTAAAATTTCCACTGGTGTAGAAAGTGCCACAACCCTTGATAATTTGCTCCAAAGGTTAATTGCACTCTCTGAAAAAAAAAGTGCACCTGATTTTTAATCTGAATCTGTCCCTATAAAACTTCCAACCTTCAGAGACTTATTTAACAGACTGAAGAGCCTTCATTTTTAAAGTTACATTCCCCATGGAGGCAATTAGTGTGGGATTATCTCATTTAGCTCTAAGCGCACAAAAATGAAGCATCTTGTTTCACCCAGTGTTTGGGGATCCTTCTGTAATCAATTGAGAGAAACAGGTACTACCAGAAGGCAATCTATTACAGTTATCTCCATACAGGATTAGTTGCCCACCAGAGAGATCTAACTTTTGCACTGACTGAATAAGGGTGGCAAGTAGTAAGTTTAGACCACATTCCTATCTTTTAGAAGGTGAAAGCTGGGCAAAATATATCCCATAATTCTGGATGGTGATCAGCTCATCTCATTAGTCCTCTGTTTTCTGGGATAAACACTGAATTTGTTGAGCTTTTAATGATAAACCACCTCTTCCAGTTCCTCACATACTCTTGGGGATCTTCTCCCAGTGCTCCTCAGCTTACCAGCATCCCTCTTGAGCTGGCATACAGAACTGGACCCTGTACTCCCACAGGAACGGTATTGATGCCGATCATAGTAGTAATATAAACCCACCCTGCTCAGACCAGACATTCCTCGCTGCACATTCTATGATGACCCCCTTTAGGCACCACACTACCTTGGAATTTCTGATTACATTGGAATTTTGCTGATTATCCCCCTGTAATGAATTCTAAGTCTTTTAAAAAGTCACATTTACTACAGGAAAGGTCAGGTAAGGCCAACATTTGCTGTTTGTAGACAGAAAACATCAGAGTTTGGCCAAAATATCTAGCTTGTCCCTTATTAGCAACACATTCACTTTATTATTGTCTACTAGTATTCATGTGGTCTGTAAGTATAATCTATAGTGACTACTTTTTTTTTTTTTCAGGACATGGTTAAAAATGTTAAACAGCTTTGGATCCAGAACCATTCTCTGCAGGACTCCAATGGAGACACACCTGCTCAATAAATTTTCCCCATTTACAATACATAATGAGATGTACCAATTAGCTATTTTTAAAATCCATTTGATGTTTGCTGCAATGATTTTGTAGCATTCTCCTTTCTTACAGAAATCTAAGTACATTACATCACTGCTATTACCTTTCTCAACCAAGCTTGTAATCTCATAAAAATAATACCAAGTCATTTTGACAAGATCTATTTTCCATAAACGCATGTTGAAAGGCATTAATTATATTACCTTCCTTTAATTCCTTATTAATCAAGTCTCATATCAGCTGTTCCAGTATTTTGCCTAGGATCAATGTCAGGTTGACAGGCCTATAATTACTCAAGTCATCCCGTTTAACCTTTTTAAATGTTGGCTCTATATAAGCTTTCTTCAAGCCTTATGGAACCTCCCCAGGGCACCAAGATTTGTTGAAAGTCATCATTAATGGTTCAGAGAGCTCCTTTGCTAGATCTTTTAAAATCCTTGCTTAGGTTCTGTAGCCTCTGTTGTGACCATACGTCATTATTGTTGCAAAAAGGTCTGGAAGCTCCACTAGACATTTGCTGCATCTTCCAGTACCCAAATACCTATGCAAGTCTGGCTGGCAGCAAGCTGAAAGGAAAGAAAGGAAGACAGAGAAATATGAACCCGTGTTTCCCACCCTAAGTCCCTGGTCACTTTAAATATCATTTCTTCATGTGAGAGTAGATAAATTCACAAGAACGTTTGCCACATATCTCTGCCTTGATTAAAGCCGTCATAGGACCCCTCAATCTCACAAATAGTGGCAGTCACTTCCAAGGAGTGTCACAAATGTCTTCCAAGGAACACGCCTAGTACTGTAGCACAAGCCTGGTCTTACACCCTCTGCAGCATCTAAACCCCTCATATTCCGGACCTTTTGCCCTTTAAAGCACAGAGGTTTCCCTCTATATGCACCATGGCACAGCCGAGCCTAATTCTAGCCACGGATGTACCACAGCAATCTGACTAGTTCAATTAAGTTTGTAAATATGTGATTTTGGTAATTTCTGCAGGAAAGAAAAGAGACCAGTTTATGTATATATAGAGTGGCTTATGTATATATAAAGTACTGTCTGAGAGAACAGTAAATATCAGGAAATTAAAAACAATAATCATATGAGGTATTACTTTTAATACTGAAATATCCCAAGTAGTATATGTTTCCAAACACTGTAACTTACAAATGAGACACTGCAATGTTGTTAGTAGTGACTATTGTGTTATTCTGATAAGAGAATTGGTGCTTTGGTGTGATTCACATAAAAATACCAGAGCAAAAGTTCATCCTGTGCTAATTTTTAAATGTCCTTGTTTAAGTTGAGTTTTTCTATTACTAATTTGTTTTGTGGGTACCCAGGCAGACCATCTTCAGACAGATTGAAGAGCAGGTATTTCTATGTTCCCATTCCCTATGAACTAGTGGCCTCTCCGTGGCAGGCAGAAGAAGTGTTTTTAATTCTAAGTGTGCATGCCTAATTTAACTTTGCTGGTAATTTAGCTAAGTTGTGCACTGAGATTTTTTTGTGAACAAGTAATGCATGGGCAATTTTCCACATAAACATTTTCTGAGTTACTTGCATACTATCTGAATTCTCTACGTATTCATTCAAACAGATGAAGCCCCCAAAGTTTTTGCTTCTGTTGGTTTTCATATTTTTTTTCATGTATCCTTGAGATTAGTTAATGAATTAATTATTTTCTAAATTGTTCTGTGCCAATACGGCTTGTAGTCAGGAAGCATGAAGGTAGAGTTCTTTGAAAAGCTGACTGAAATAAGCAAAGCCAATTCAGATATGTGTATATATACACACACATATAGATGATAGATAGATAGATAGACCTTTAAATATATATAAGTACATGTGTGTGTATGTAGAATATGTCAGCTGATAGTACTATTATACGAAAACAGATAAAGAAAAACACCCCAAATTTAGGAGGGTAGAACTACCATGGAAACTATCAAATCTTTAAACTGATGAATATTTCAAAATTAAATCTTACAACGTGGGAGAGTTTTTGAATTGTAAAGGTGTGTTAAGTGAGAGAATGACACTAAAAGTATTGTACTGTTAAAGAAAAAAAAAAAAAAGAGGTATCCTCTTTGCTAGTGTCACAGATCTGGTTGCCTCACAGGAAAAGATACAGGAGAAGGAATCTTTACCAAGAATGGAAACAAAAGCGATTTGACGCACTAGCCTTCTGCCTTCTGTACTGCAGGTTAGTTCACATGAAGACAGGAAGAAGTGAGTGGATAAATGAATAATCTAGATGAGATAGATCTGAGACTCCTAAGTAAACTAATGCAGTAAAATAAAAACCGAAAGTGCAAATTTTTTACATATCATACGCTTAACTTATGGAACAGTCATTGCTGGAGGATGTTATTGAGAAAAATAACCAAGGAGATGGCTAAAGCAACAGTAATGGGAGTAATAGTGAGATGAGCTAAAGTACCACTAGCAGTTACAAAAACCTATACAAATACCTAAATATTATAAATTGGGGAATTTTTCCCTGGCATCCATATTTGGTGATTTACCAGGGCTGTTTGTAACATCACTGAGGGCAAAATATCTAAGCAGCTAAAGAATGAACTCATCAAAATTATTTACTATGAGATAAATTTCCACTGCTTACCCAGTACCATATTGCTAAAAGTATGCAGATACTTCACATGTACCTGTTAGAGAAACCAAAGCTATGCAGTAATAACGCTCCCTTTAATGAAAAAGCATTGTTAACACCACTGGAGAAATCAGCTCCAGGTAGCAGCTCTGCCTGGGAAGCTGTTGGTACCCTGAGCTGAACCAGACAGTGCCTCGATGTTGGCACTTTTTTGTTTACAAACTGCATCAGTCACAAATAAAAGTTGCTTTTTGGAAAGCTTTGTTTTGGCAATTCACACATGTGGAATAACAGTCACAAATCATAAATGTCATACCTTTGTCGCCAGGATTTGAAGAAATCTGCAGGGGTCCTGTTTGGATGCAAATCCCAGTAGTCACACCTCCTGTGATTCACATTAAAAAAATACTTGAAAAAGGTTTTGATTTTCGCAGCTGTTGTCAAGGCAAAACTTTCTTTCAACTCTTGCCATCTCAGTTTGGGGAAGGCTCTGCTTCTTATTCACAGAGGTCTTGGTTTCTATCCTCCTGCATCCCATCGTTGAAACCTAACAGGTAAATCAAAAGTTAGTGATAAGTGGTTTTTTTCAAGGCAAGCAGGTCCCTTTATTGATCTCCAGTAACTGTTAGTACCTTGTGACATACTGGCAAAGTTTACATTTTCCCACAAACACCTCAGAATAATGAGATGTGTCAAACTAAACTGCATTTGCCTTTTGTCAAGTGTAATCTTTTTTTTTTTTTTTTCTAATCTTTAATGTCTTTTACGGCCCATGGGAAGAGCCAAAGAGCAATGTTGGCAGCCTGGACAAGTGAAGTTTTCCTCAGCAACACAAACCTGCTACATTCAGTCTGGTCCCAAAAGGAGCTCCTTTATACAGTCCCATACCTGTGCCCAGCATGGGGGGAAGACCAGGGACCAACAGACCATCACTGCAGACCACATCGTGTGTGCCCCTCCCAAGAGGGGAATTAAGAGTGTAGGTCTAGGACCAAGTCTGAGGAGCCAGCTCCCACAAGGAGCTGTGTGGGGCATCTTTCCACAGAGGCTGGGTGCTGTCACCTGGCAGGGCACCATGCATGCCGCCCCCCCAGGATGCAGGCAGGAGGAGCTGGGTGAACCACAGTAGCCTTGATGAGAATCTCAAAGAAACTAGTGCTGGAGAAATTCAGTAAGACATAGTCTCCACAGAGCACCCTCCAACCCCCAAATCCCCACCTCTCTGCAGATTGTATATTCTTCCTCCCAAAGCAAGTAAAGGAAACAAGTTGACTTCAAGTTTGCTCCTCTGTTATTTTCCTTCTGTCCTTCAGGCTGGCACTGCTCAGCCTCCACATTCCAGCACTATGCGTTTCCTCTAGAGCACATTTAAGGAGCACAGACACAATCATTTAAGTGCAGGCTTTACTTATCTATCCTTAAGAACACAAAATAGGCCCCGAAAAAAAAGACAGTGTCTGTATGCTCATTAAAACACTTTCAGCCCAGGGCAAGGATTTGATCAAAAGGATTCCTGCCAATGGAAGGGCATGCTGGAGCCATTGTAAGAAGTTGCGTGCGAGCATCTGCCTTCCTTTCCTTTTCTTTCTTGTGCCCTGTCCCTTCCACTGACACCTCCAATCTCTTTTCTTCCAGCTGGGGGAACAGAAGAGATTTTACTTCCTTGATGACAATCGTGTCCTTTGAGCAGCCAAAGCAAAAGGCACTTTGAGTTCAAATGAGACTGTGACTTAAACCAATATTAGCCAAGACCAACACATGTTTATTGTAATATAAGTAACCTTCATTCTGATCAGCAGGTTTTCCTCACCCCACTGCAGTTTTACTCATTGCCTCTTTCATTCTTCCAAAATGAATAAATGAAATGGCTGCCCATTTTTATTCACAGCAGTGGTTTTCAGAACTTCAAATCAGAGAGGCGTTTTGATTTTAGAAATAAACTCCAGAGGAAACAGTTTCAGCCAGAACTTTCATACTTTTTTTTTTTTTTTTACCAGTTTAAGGTAACATCAAAACTCACCTTTCCAAAAAAATGAAACCTCACAGCATTCTTTTAATCCAAATTAAATAAAGTGTCATCCCTGTGTCCTCTTCCTTCATATTTAGAGGGAAAGAAAACTATCCTGCCCATACTTTAATGGTTTTGTCTGCAAATCCTAAATGCTCTGCTGCTGCAAATTTCAAATGATCTTATACAGGCAAAGTCTCTTTGGTGTCAGCAGCCGCCCAGGTAGCAACACAACCATGAGAACGCTGCTGATCAGAACAATGAATGCCTGATCTACAGATGTCATATCAAGGTAGAAATCTTGATGAGCATTGTAGTGACATTACAAAGTGGATTACACATGCTGTATCTGGGTCAGAGAAGGAGTTATTTCAGTAAGGTCAACAAAGTACTTCTGACCAAACTTATTTTTCTACATTTTGAGAGGTTTGCTTTTGTTTGTTACTTCATGTTGCAACCAATAACAATATTCTCTCTGTACTCCTCTATCAGGTTGCAAACAAAGTTAAAAGGAAGGAAAAATATCCCCATGCCTGGGGTTATGCAGTTTCAGAGATGAGTTCCAGCTCCCTGTTCTACTTTCCTTCATGACTGGGGTCCCAGCCACTGCTACCCAGGCTCTCATTTAAATGTTTGACATAGCTTCAGAGAAGTTTTTGAGTTATCTGCTCGAAGTGTCTATCCCTGCCTTCGTTCTCCACCAGTGAGAGGATACAATTAGGGCTTGCTTTCTTTCCAGGTACGTTGGGTGTCATGGAAAAAATATAGCAACTTTATAATGTCCTCAGACACTCCAGTCCAGGGGTAGTGGAAGTACCAAAACACTTTTGGATATGTAGGTCTCTTCACGGCAAAGATGTCACTGTACAGCACAAAACATGCCTCACCTTCAACCATCTTTCCCAGAAATGGACAACAGGCCAAAGACCAAGGTACCTTATGCACACGACAGACAGGAGATGAAGTTGTCCTATCCAGGGAATGTGTCATTTAAAGCTGTTGACTTATAGTACTGTGGGTGGGAGATTTTTTTGTCTCTATCAACTTCTTTTCTTGTCTTGTGTTTGAATTTTTTTTATTATTTATTTTATTTTTTACAAAACTTATTCCAAGCCAAGTGTGGTTCTTGACAGCTGATATCTTGTGTTTCCAAAAGCAATATTCTCCCTGGGATGCTGGAAGCTGCAAACAAAATCAGAAAGGCTGCCCGTCCCTGCCAGCTGTGCTGGGGCTCTCAATGCCAGCAGTTCTGCAGTACCCACCGTGCATCCTGAGCCTCCTGTCTCCCCAGTCCTCCTGCAGAGGAGAGCCTGGATCTTGCGCCTACCCACTGGTATGTCTTGGATGAGGTGAGATGTGCATGCTGAAAATATTGCAACAAGGTCACCAGAAAGTGATATCCCCGTGTTGGAAAGAGAGGCTCTACAATGTATGTTTGAGCCACTTTAGTCTTTACCCAAACCACAAAATAGGGATGCAACTTAGGAATACACTAGGAATCACACCAGCTAGTTCAGTGGCTCTGCTTCCACCATTAAGGTCTTTAAAACTTATTCCCAGTTTCAAATCCTGGGAGAAAGCCAGTTTCAAGTTCAAGTATCAATTACAGTGAGCTCAGATATATTTACCTTCATAGAGGTCCTCTGCACCACAATAGCTAGCCTAAAACAGCAGAGGCCGATCTTAAACTGAAGCATTGACATCAGCTCTGAATACCTTGATAGTAAAAGTAGATATATATCTATATATAAAAATACTGAGAAAAAGTGTTTCAGTTATCCAGTCTAATTATCAGCATAATCTTATTGTTTTAATTCTGTATTATTTTCTAAAGAAAAAAAAATAGAGGGCTACTTCTACTCACTTGAAGCACTGGGAATCTTAATATCACAAATCTGCACATTTCCATAAGAGTGAAAAACGGAAACCAGATCTTTAACGAAAAGCTGTTATTATCGAGTATGACCTTTCCTGACTAAGAACTGCAGAGTTAAAAAAAAAATTATCAACCTAAGAAAAACTGTTCAAGAGCTTAAATAAATTGAAAACAAGCAAAATTGTTTCTTTTTCCAGTTGCTATCCTACGTATTAAAACCTGTGAAATTCTGTGGTGGTATGAAGAAGCTTATGCTATAGTTACTTCGCCATGATGATCGTATATTTTATTCCGGAGCAGTGGTACATGTATCAGATACATCTGACTCATGAGGGTATGATTCAACATCCAAGGAGCACAACTATAGGCATTCCTCCAAGATAGTACCCTCCTGGTGCTGCATTACTTTCTTTAAGCTCACATCTGTGTTTTAAAACATTCACGGAATCATAGAATCATGAAGTCGGAAAAGTCCCCTAGGATTACCAAGTCCAACCTTCATTTCAACATCTCCCTGACCATCAGACCATGTCCTGAAGTGCTATATCTACTCATTTTTTTAACACCTCCAGGGATGTTGACTCCACCACTTCCCTGGGCAGCCAGTTCCAATGGCTAACCACTCTTTCAGTAAATAATTTCTCTCTAACATCCAATCTAAACCTCCCCTGGTGCACCTTAAGGCCATTACCTCTCATCCTGTTATTAGTTACTTGGGAGAAGAGACCAGCACCAGCCTCCCTACAACCTCCTTTTAGGTAGTTGTACAGAGCAATAAGGTCTCCCCTCAGCCTCCTCTTCTCCAGGCTAAACAATTCCAGTTCCCTCAGGTGCTCCTCATATGACATATTTTCCAGATCCCTCACCAGCTTCATTGCCCTTCTCTGGGCCTACCCCAGCATTGTTGGTACATAAAGAATGAGTTTATTTGCTTTTAATACAGTGTATAGTTCATATTCTATCAATATGCCATAAAGCAAGGTTTAAGTTTGATGTGAAATAATCAACCTATTGAAAGAGGGAAACTAAAACCACCCCTCCTATGTTTTAATAAAGCTTTACCACATATATAAATAATGGGCACTATTTGTTTCCATTAGGAAGATAAGCTTTCTTCAGAGCAGTTCACTGTTTAAGGCTTTAAATTTTGCCAGTACTTGCACAAGGTTGCAACAAACCTTGACTTATTTACAGAGAGCTGTCGAGTAGAGATAAAACCACTTAATAATCCACCAGTTCTTGCTAAATACATTTTCCTTCCACGCCCTCTCTGAAAGCAGGTAGGATAACACTCTTCTTTAGTATATTCTTAAATTACTTGGATATCCTTTTATTTTCCTGAAAGCTCTTTGAACTGAAGGCTTTGCAGAACAAACTGGGGTTTATGGCTTTTCTGAACAAAATAATCCTGAAAGTGTTTAGGGTTAAAAACAACAAGAAGAAAAAAAACCCTTAGGCATTTATTTGAAAATAATTATACAGTAACAATAGAAAAGGAAACAACAATAGCATAAACAAACCAAAAGTTTGTTTTTCTTTCATTTAGTGCCTCATTCAAGAGAAGTGGTCTCATTCAAGACCAGGTGGCCTCTGGGACAGAAACTGTCAACTTCTGATTTTTTGAACTTTTATCAGATTTGCAGCAACAACAACAACAACAAACAACTGCCCTGAATGCCCCAAACGTTAAGGAGAAAATATTCCCATCAACAGAAACATCTGACCTGTGCTTTTCTGAGTGCATTCCGACTTCTATGTTTGTTCACAAGGACTCTGTCTGAGTGGACACCCGCTCACAGCACGGGCTGACTCAGTAAAACTGATACGTTGCCATAGGGACATTGATGTATTTATCAGAATTTTCCCTTCCTTTGTGTTCATTTGTTCCTTGAATGAGATAAGATTGGTTTTGTTGGTTTTTTGTTTGTTTTTTTTTTTTTCAAAAAGTCCCATCTTAATTTCATCTTATCATTGCATTTGGTGCTGTTCTCAGGCAGCCTTGCAGTATGTCAGCTGTCCTTAGAAACGTGCAACTAAAAGTTGTCTTTTGAGCCCTGTTGTAGGCCCTTTGAAGTCAAAGGAAAGTCTCCATGTGCCTCTGTTGAGCTCTTGTTCCAGCTCCCACTATCCTCTTCTCAGTCTCTGTTGCATGTCATTGTCTCAGCTATGGCTTTACCATTTCCCAACATGCCACAGTTTCATCAGAAATATCTCTTGTTGCTCTGCACCTGGACGCTGCCCCTGTCCTGAAGACAACACTGCTGCCCAGGAAGCAAGGGAGGAGCCTTTCTGCATCTCCCTCATTTCTTTGTCTCCTCTCCCTGTAGGATTAGTGGTGGTAACCTTCTACACAGACACCTAGGAGGTAAAATGGTGAGATTGGCTACTCCAGCTCTACAGATGGACTTGAAATTAAGAAGTGGGGGAGAGTTTTGACTCTCCCAGTCAAAACAATTTCAAGAGTCCCCGTTTGAACAAGGTGTGTATTCCCTGTGTGTGGCTGGTGGCGACCCAGCAGGTGAGGCATAGCTCCAAGCCCAAGGGATTTGCTACCTCTTTATTAAACCTGCAGGAAAGGTGGTAAGCCCCTGGAGCATTAGTCATCACACATTTTACACTAGATTCCTCCCTCATTTACTGCCTTGGTCATTCTCTTGAGGAAAAGCATCTCTCTCCCCTCATAAAGTGAAGCTGTCCAGGATGAGTCTCTTTTTTTTTGTTTTTAAATCTCCAAGCTGCTAGCAGTGAAAGGAAAGCAATCAGAAGGGTCTGTTTGCAGACACAGTTTGAGAAAATCTCCCTCTCCCCCTCCTGCAGGCTCCACGCACACAAGTGCTGCATGGGAAACAGCAAACACAACGTTAGTCATTTCCTCCACACTGCCAGCTGCTGAGGGTTTGCATAAGAACCACCCTTGGACTTCAGATTATTTCTTAAAACACCTCTCACCCCCAAATCTTTCAGCAAACAGACACCGGGCTGCTGCCTGTGAGGCCAGCCAAGTGCTGTTTCCTGGCATGTCCTGCCACCTTCCCCACCATCATCAGCCCACATGCTTACTTCTCCCACCGCACCAGCATACAACACACCTATCGTCTGATCAGGACTGTAGTTTTGAAGCCTTCTGCCTTTATTGCAGTTGTGCAGATCCAGGGCAGAAGGTCAGATGTAGCTGCATCTTTTGCAATTAATACTTTGATGATGGTGGCATCTTGGTAATTTCAGTTACGAATCAGGGCCCGTGTGACACTGCAGGGCTAGATGACAAAGGAGACAGCCTTTGCCCCCAGAGAACAGACAGTCAACAACTCAGTGAGGAAATAACTTGTGTGTGAAAAAGCAAGCAACAGCATTTCTCACATATTTGTTATATATCTGTTCATTGGTCTTAAAAGAAAAGTGGTCTTCTTCACTTGCCTCCGTTTTAGAGCTAAATCACAGACCTCTCCACCTTTGCTTCCTTTTCAAGTACTACAGCAATGTTAATAGCAAAATAAAATTTTCATCTGAACTCAAGCTGACTATAGGCTTATAGTCCTCAACCCACAGAAAATTAGCTTGACAGGTGCAAAACAAATTAAGGCGAAGACTGAAGATACATGAAGATGGGTTTCCATGCTGAAAACTGTCTGCCAGGCTCCTATATTCTGTGAGTATTGCCTCAAAACATTTTTCTGGGTCTAATACAATGAACTCCATTTCAAGGCTCTAAAGTCTTACTTTTATTTTTGTTTACTTTAGGGTTTGGTCTTATTGCTGTTCCTTCCTTACCTTCCCATCTCTTCATATAAGTGGAAAGAGCGGGTAGAATTTGGCACATAAGTAGAGATAGAGAAACATGGAAATACACAGGTTGAGCTACCACCTGATATTCAACTGCAGGATTCTGTTGGTGCACTATAGCTAGAGTGTCTAATACATCAAGAAGAAAAGCTATTTTCACAGTTTTCACACCAAATTTGCAGATGCTAATCTTTGTAACCACCCATGCTGCTCCAGGCTAATGAGAACTAAATGCATATTCCAAGGCATGAGGGAGTATCCTAAATAGAACTCCTCTGACAACATTATCTTTCAACACCCAGAGAAAAGAGCAGCTGCTCAAGCTAATACTGCTTATGTGTGAACAAACTGTCCACATTGTACTTTTTAATTCTCTTATTCTAATATTTTTTGTGAATTTGGGAAATAGTCTTTGACTTGGTTGCAAGCACAGATTCATTGGGAACAACTAATGTTAAGCAGAGTTTTCTCTGTGTTGACCAAGATACACCATCAGCTACTGACACATTTTCAAGAGCTATTGCACACTCTTGACAATACTTGATCAGAAAACAATGGATAATTTTATATTGTATACTCATATATGTCTTAGGACACTATCTTTTTCTAGATCTTCCTTCATATTGATCAATGAGCACAAAAGGAACAAATTTGCAAGCAAAATGATTTCTTACTAGAATTCACCAGGAACCATTCAATTGAATGATCTAATTGGAGCAATGCCTTTCATCAACACCGACACTCTTTACTGATAGGTGTTGAAACAGAGTGCAAGGGAACAGCCCAGACAGACAGAAGCTCAGTGGATATGGCAATAATGCAGGAGGTATTGCCTAATACAATCAGAGACTTTGCATCCTACAACCTAAACAGTTGCCCTGATATTGCAGGCTAAGCGTAAGATTCATCTGGCCCCTTATAGATGCCTTCAACACTGGCTTCTACATCTAAGCTTATCATCCATACTGGCTTATGGCTGCTGGAAAGAAGCAAGAATCTTTAGTGCATGTGATTTAAGCCCTAAGTATGACTGTTTCTCTCCATCACCTGTAAGTGGAACTAGAGGGAGTGAATCAAATGGAGAGATCTACCCTGCAGTTGAGAAAGAACCCCACTGACTACTCAGTCAACTCCACAGAGGGAAACAGTTTGAGAAGAAAAGATCGTTCTATCACCTGTAGGTAAGGTCGCCTGCCAGGGCCACTGGCTATCTTTCCAGGTGCTTGCTGCTCTGGTACTCCAGCATCATCTGCCCTTCTCTGTGGCATGCAGACCACTTTCACATTGTGAATTTTCTGGCCAATGCCATCTGCTGGTCTGCTCTTCTGCTTGCTTTCCTTGCTTTAACCCAAAGTCAGTGATATACTTCATACCTGTCAGCTCATCCTTTGGATGACCACACCAGGTCATGTGCTCATATTGTAGTTACCACTGAATTTGTCATGTTGCAGTTACATATACTACTTTCCACACTCCCCAGAAGGATTCTTAGGTTAATCTGTGTAGGGAACAATCAGGTACTGCCAAATAATTTACTTTAACTGACAAAAAGTTTAATATTTTCCATGCTAGGGGCTTGTCATATCACCTGTGATATTTAGTGGGTTTTATTACTTATCATCAAGTAAAGTAATTTTTACCTATCTACTGCTGCTAAAAGAGAAGGACCAGCTCATATCCTTCTTAATACTGTCATTTCCTAGTCCAATTACATCTTCTTTCATTCTCAGCTTTTGGGACAAGAATTAGTTTTCTTTTATGTTTCTACTTTTGCCATAGAGACACTTATTTCTTCAGACTACTCATGCCATAAGATATAGAAGGCTGTGTTTTAGAAGCTGTGGAGCATCAATTGATATACCTGAGAGAGACAAGGTGTCAAGGTATTATTATAGCTGCCAGGTACAGCCAGAGACAGCCACATAATTTAGAGCAGTGTCAGGGCTGCTCTAAAATATGCAGGTGTTCATGACCCCCACTGAACTCTCCATTAGCCAAGGATCATTGCAGCTATTAGCCTCTGCTGCTGTATTCCCTCTCTAGGCTGGACTAGGATGAATTTCAATTACTGCTCCATTCTCTTTCCTTCTTCCCATCCCTCTTTATGGCTTCTTTCAAGAAATAGCCCCTATTACATTTCCAGCACACTACAATATTCCTGTCAAATTTTACTTAGGACAACATTCATTTCTTAACTCCTTACTTGTTCACTCTGAAGTGTTTGTATTGCCTCCTCTTGAGCATTTTCTTTCTACTGCTAGATGGTGTCACTGGATCCTAACTACTCTCCAACTTCAACTTAATTGATCAGACTTGGCACAGTTCCTAGAATTAGGACCTGAGTACCCTCAGAGTATGCAAGCTTGGCTGTTCAGCTAGCCATGTGAGATGGCAATCTTGCGTTACTTCTGGAAACCCATTCCTCCTCTTCACTTCTGCATCGTGGATGTCCCAATCAATAGCCGAGTAATTAAAATCCCTTGTGATCAATGTTCTAGCTGTTTTACAGACTTCTCTTATCTGTAAAAACATTTCCCAACCGACTTTCTTTGCCTGCCCCAGGGGTCTGTAGCAACATCCAGGAATAACATGACTGCATTCATTGTCCTTCCTCAGCTTTTGCCCAAACAGCCTCTGATCCGACAGGCAAAACATTTGTAGTGTTTCCTGCTCTGGATATGGATATACACTGCTGTTGCTGCTGCAACTGAAGAACACAGCCTGGCCTCTTTAATAAACTTTGTATCTCCCTACTCTGTTTTCAATCCCTTCTAGCTCACACGTTCCAGGAATATCACGCTTAGCCTTGGAAATGCATGTTTTCAATTGGTGACCTTATTAATATGCTCACAGCACTTGTATAGATGATATTTTCTCCTCCCACCTTTGCTTTACATTCTCGTTATCTCCTGCAACGACAACCAGCAGATACATTACTGAGAGATCCATGCATTCCCTCCTTTAAATTCTTCTCCTCCCACACCTCTAATCTAAAAAAATGGCTAGATCATTTCCTTATTAGTGGACAATCTGTTTGCTCCCATAGGGTTGGGAATAATATAGGCCATCTCTCTTTTGCCATTTTGCTTTCTGTTTTGTTGTTTATAATTCCCCCAAACTCTCGCATCTTCGCCCTCCAGATATATTCATTTATCTATGGTAAAATGAACCACTTACATAATGGAAAACACCATTATGCTGCTCTCCTCTTCCACTGTCTAGCTAAGGAGTGTAAGGCTTTTTATGATACCTGCATGCCTTCCCTCTACGTCATTTATAAAAATCACCATCCATTATGCTAGACTCATTTTAAAGATATTTTATCTGGCATAGCCTACTGACTAAAAATCTCCTGCCCCTTCTCCTGGAAACGGTTGACTCACATGTGTTTGTGCGAGGATTTGGTGTTTTAAACAGCAGCAACTATCTGCAACATCAACTCTGCCATCAACACTTCTCTGATCTAATTTTGCTGCAGATTTCCCCATGCTCATTTCATCATTTTGTGAAATCCTGTCTTCTGAATCATTAAAACTCTGGGAAATGTACCGGACACTGGCACAAGCCCCTCCTTTCTTTATTACATTTCTTCCCTCCTTTACTACCTCTTCTCAGCTACCCAGCCACTACCCTTTATATCCTCCTGCTTCTGCTGGAACTGGGCTGCTTTTGCTGCACAAGGCTGTGCTTCCAATGCACTCATCCTGCAACTCGCTCACAGCTGGTTCTCCTCCTCCTCTGTCACTCCTTCAGAGTATGAAACCAGCCATCTGTCATCAGTGAACCTCTCACATTCATTGATCTTCCTCAGCACATCAACCTGTCTTTCTAATTCCACTCTCCAGTTTCTTAGTGCCACAGCTAACTGGCAGTGCATGCACACACACACAAAAAGTATTGTTCTGTCTCTTCCAGTCGCCATGTTCAAAATAGACATCAGCTGATAAAAGATCTTCTTAGCTTTTGGTTCCTGAAGATGGGGAAAACAGAGGATGATTGCAATCCAGTTATGGACAAATTGCACATTATTTCATGAAATAATGAAGAAACAAGAACCCAAAAAATACCATGAAACATTCCTGGTTATTGAGGAGTTGCAGTTATGAGGAGTGGTGCAGAGCTAAGCTCTACAGCTCCTAGAGAAGGTGCTGCAATGAATTACAGAGCCTCTTTCCCCTTCTGGCATGCAGTGCAGCACAGGGCTGGGTAAAACAGAGCTCATGCTCTCCTTTCCCGCTCTGACATTCCCTTTAACACCTTCCCCAAATTTTTTTTCTAGCTCCACTTATGGTCTATTTTCTCACCCTTTGATGGTGAGCTTTTGTCCTGTGTTTGGAAAGAGTCTAACACAGTGGGACATGCCTCATATAGCCACAACAGTGTGAGAAACACCACCAATAATAACAATACTAATATCCACTCACTGTGAGGTCAATCTTCCCATAACTGAATTAAAACCAGGAGGAGCTACTACTGTTTTCTGGTTTACGGGGTTTCTTGGTTTGGAATTCTCCTAACAGCTAATGCTTAGATTCAAACTGTCCTTGTTCCACTAACTCAACCCCAGACTGCTCAACAGGGAAATCAGACTGGCTGAAAGTTATGTTCAGACTTGGATCTATTTCTCTTAAAGGGTGTGATAAAGTCCTCTGCTTTGTGCGCACAGCTCTGCTGAAATCAGGCAGACACTAGGATGAGAGTGACTTCTGTTCCTGGACAGCACAAAAGCGTTTACGCTTTTAAAACAAAAATCCATGAAAATGTGATCTGTCTTCTTTCACTGGCCACTAAATCACACTGCAGAGCCTTGTGTTTTTGCTACAACTACTGATGACATCAGATTAATAAAACCTACAGAAGCAAAACTCACATCAAACCTCATGGGCCTGTTTATAATCATTGCAAAGTTCTGTGTCAGCCTGCCTGCTGCATATGAACATTATATCCCTCTGTGAAAAATCCCTGTGACATTTTGGTAGAAGACATTTACCACACATGAGCAGTGGCTGGTTGTTTTTTAAACCTTGGATATTTTGTCTGATTTTTTCTCCTTGTGAAATGTGTATATCTGATTCATGTCAATATGAAACAATGCTGGGGCCACATGATGAAGTGTGACCTTCTGTCTT
>JAVSBS010014585.1:21905-49198 GCA_033124195.1 Coracias cyanogaster | reverse complement strand
TTTGCTTGCCTCTATTCACTTAATAAATTGTAAACTTTAATTGGAATCCTGCTTGGGACTAAATCATTTATCACATCCTCAAAATGCCAAAACTGATTAAAACATAGGATCAGCTAATATTTGTCAAATTCCATCATTACAGTAAGAGGCCTTTGCAGCTGAGTAATGGAAAAATAGGGGCATGTTGTAGTGCCCAAAGCCCTTGTTTCACACATCTATGCCTCTTTTTACTTTATCTTGAATTTTGGCCTTAAGTAGTACCCATGACCTTACTAATTCACTTACAGAAAATAGGAAAAAAACTGAGTGTATGAGGAAGATGCTTCTTTGACATAATGCAGTTTATTTACAAAGCATACACAGAAATTCTTCTTTCTCTGAAAGAAGTTGAGAGAAAAAGCAACTTACCCAGACAAGAATTCAAACCTGCCTCTCAGCAACAGCTTTGGCTAAAGGTCCTTCTCTCTCGACTTCCTTCCAGGACTACCGCACCCTGTTTCTCATACCTCCCACTGCACTCCCATCATCTGCTCAGCACGGAGGTCCTTATATTTGCAATGAGAAAATGCTTTTGCCTGCACGGGTTCAAGCTGATTGTTTTCCCCTGAAGCCTAATTCCTTAGGTGAAGCTTTTCATTGTCTTCATCTATCTTTCTTCATAAGGAAACCTTTCCTTCTATGTAACACTACTGATATGTGGCTAGCAAGCCCATTTGCTTTAATGAGGTCAGCAACTGCCTGCAGATGAAAGACAACTTGATTGCAGCCATTAGCACATTCCAGCATGACAAACACATATTTTAAGTGAATGTTTTAGTAAAAGGTGGTGGATTAACATTTCCATAAAGTGAGGTTCTCTCTTGACCTACAAAGTTGCTCCTACACATGCATTTTGCGCATTTCACTCTTACCATCTACTCATGCATCTGGTAATCCCTGTGGCCACTTTAAGGCATCCTGCCTTGGGCTGCCTGTCTTTGTGCCTGTACAACTCTCTCTGCTGGTGGGCACACAAATGCATCTTGAACTGGGTCAGGGAACTGATCTGGCTGAAAAGTAACAGGAAAAATAAAAGGATGTTTTCAAGAAAATAATTTTTCTGAGCTGCTTCACAGACCTCCATAAGAACCATGGGCTATGGCTGGTGACTTCATACGGCCATAAGACTGCACTCTTGGATGAGGTCCTATAGAGGTTTTAACTAGTCAAAGTCAAATCCTGCCTCATCCCATTCCAGCTGTGGCCCCTTCTTCCCAGGTAGGCCAGAAGGTGGTGGATGCCACTAAGGACAATGACACATGTCCAGTAAGAACCTAACTGAGATTTTTCATTTATTTCTTAGGGCAGTCTGACAGATGGCTTTGGTTTAGACTGAATTCAAGCAAGTGACAATTTCCTCCTCATCATTCAATTTCTTATAGTAAAACCTTGTTTGCTCTGACATTTCTGTTCTCATGTTGAAGACCAATAGTTTCTGACTTTTTCTGAAAATTTTCTACATGATAAAAGTCTGATATAATTTCAGCTCCGAGAAGTCTAAAGAATCAGCTCCTGAGCAGTCATATAATCTGACTGACAAAGATTGCTCCATGCCTGCAGATGGTGATATTCAAGCAGTAGGGGAACTCTTGCAGCAAAATACAAATGGAACAACAATAAAGAAAAGAGGAGAACAAAATCTCAGTCATGACCAAGATTATTAGAGATAACAGAAGGATAGAGATAACACAAGAGAACAAGGATAGCAAACAGTCACCAAATTGTGTCTCTCACAGAAACATCACCCATGTCCATACCTAATCTTTCCAGCTTGGATGTGTTGAACTGCTTCAGTCAAAATAAACAAAAGTCCCAAAACAGTTATGACCAGTTACAGCAAGCTTTCCCCAGCTCTTCTTAGGCCTACACGGGATTTTCTGCTGGGATGAACAGCAGGCACTCAATTAATTTGCCTAATGTAGGCAGCTCATGCCATGGGAGATGCTGTAACTTATTCCACCTGGTGGCCACTGCTGCTCCAGAAGGGTGTGGGTCTTTCTCACAGGTCCATTATCTTTCCAGCTGGCCCCAAGGAAATATCTCAGATAAACATGAGTGTCAAATGGCAGAATAGGACTGGATTTAAGCAACTTAATTTATCCCGTGTTTAAATACCTGTTGAAGAACAACGTAGTTGTGGGAGAGGGAACACTTTCACCTTTTTCTCCAGGCTTGGATATGTACTGTGGCAATGGGCACACAAGGAAAACCATAGGGAGATGTGCTGTAACAAGTTGTGCCAAGGGCTCTTTCACAACTCACCAGCCAAGCACAACTGAACAACAAGAGATCTGGGAACTGATTCTTTTCTATAGCTGCAATTCACTCACTTCCTCAAAGGCCGAGCATGCCAGAAATCAAGCCAGCTCTAGTACCCTGAATACGCATTTGGCTCAGGCCCAGCCATCACAGAGTGAAGCAAGGTCTTCTGCTAACTGGGGACAAGCCCATCTCTGTACTGCCCTCATGTTACAGAGAACAACCTTGCTTCTCAGTGTGTCTTTCCCAGGATTGTCCTCATTTTTTGCCACGTTACAGCAAGGATCTCAATGTCTTTGAGCATAGAACTGATGCCTTAAAGACACTGCAGGATGCTGCATTTCCCAGTCTACTGCTTCCACCCTTAAGGAAGAAGGTGAAGTTTTATAGTTCCCAGAAATTAGGTTCATCAACACACACATGTATGCAGACTTAACTGGCATGCTCTTTACTTAACAGCAGCATCACAGTTCCTCACTTTTTCCTCTACATTTCCATACACTTTATGCTTCCCTGCATGTTACAAAAAAAGCTTAGCTTTCGTCATTTTGAGTTGTTACTCTACCTCACTTTCTCTTCAAAGCTGGAGACACAACTGAGCTTCTTGTAATTCAAGGAAATAACCTCACTTCAGTGACATTCACCCACTAGTGTGCACCTGTAACTGATGAACACCGCTAGGACTGACTGCTCAGGGAAAAGATAGAAATATGTGGGCTGTGGGTGGTAGAAGGGAAGTAGCCAAAGCTGGGAAGAGCTGATGGGCGGAATAGGCTGCTGAACAATTTAATTACTTTTTTTTTTTTTTTGCTGTAGTGGAATACGCAGCATAGCAACCTTAGCTCAGCTACTGACTTTTTTTTCTGTGCAATGACCTATATAATTAAACATAGGTAGTTGCACACCTAGTTCTGCGTTATTTAAATACTCTGTTGTAGAACATTGTGTTATACTTCATTTCCACACATAAAGAATAAACCATATAATATGTGAGTGCCAGAGATCTCAAACAAATAGTCTCTGTAAACCCTGGAGGGAATGCTAAATTGAGCTGAAAACTTCCATTCCAGCATTATGCACCCACTTTCCCTGTTAACCTGTTTTTCCCTCAATCAGAGGTTTTTTGGTTTTGCTCCAGACAATAACTTCTCGGGAAGGAGAAGGTATGTGATGCGATTCCTATCCTGATTTTTAAAGTCATTCAGGAAAATATTATGGGAAGACACAGACTGGATAACAGTGAATTAAAAAAAAAGTAAGGGAGACCCACTTCAGCATTGAAGATTGCAGTGGCTCAAGCATTTGTTCCACTCTAATGTTAAGAGTCATGAGAGGAGTTAAACACCTAAGTAGAGGAGTTAGTCCAGTGTATGAAAGATGGGACCTCATATACTCATCTGCTTGCAGTGACTTGAACCTATATATTTTAGTTTCCAGAAATTTGTGTTAACCAGTGGCCCATAAAGCAGACTAAGACACTGGGAATACACTGTTAAAGCTGTTTTGCTATATGTGGAAAATTTTGGTATTCATTTGACCAGGGGAAGAAAGGAGCATGACTCTGAAATTCCCTGGTCATATCAGACTCCTAGCCAGTGTTTTGGAATAGATAAAGCAGAGATGGGACTTAGAGAATATCTTCTCATATTTAAATTCAACACAAAATACATATGGATAGGAGCTGAGGTGTCCACTCAGAATTGAATGAGTACTCACACAGAGCAAATGAAGTCAGTAACTTGTACTTCAATCTTATAGCCCAATACTCTGCTCAAAAGACTTCTGAGAACTTGAGCTGTTAAAACATGACTACTAAAAGTGGTAGTCTGAAGTTCCTGGATGAAGAAAATACCTTGCCACTTCAGCCATTGGTCATCTGTTTTTTGAGACAGTCAGCATGCTGGCTGTACTTTGAAGGCAATAATTGCAGGAATGGAAAGACCATTATAGAGGTGGAAAGACTATTAACCAAAGGTAGACAATAATGTGAAATGAGGCCTGGAGGCACCATGTTACTCCAGGAAACAATACACAGTAACAATACAAACTCAAGTAATAGGGAAGAAAAATACTGACAGAGGAGGAAATGTTTGTGAGAATTGGGTATTAGCCAAACAGTTCATGAAATCCTTCATAGTCCTGTCATTGTTTCCCATTTCTTGTCTCAGTCCTGCCTCAGCCAAGAACAAGCGGCTGCAAATAAATTTCCCAGAACCAAGAGTGCCACAATAATTCTCAGTTCTAGTAGTTCATTTCTATTTTACTTTGGGTTAGATCTAAAGTGGTTGCTTTTATGGGAGTAAAACGATGTGAACAGAGGATGAAATTAAAGTGTGGTAGAAGCAACCACAGCTGCCTTAGACTCTAGGGAAAACATGCAGTAGGAACAGAAATAAAGTCGTAGCAGAAGGTATGAGGAAACAGCCAAAAAGTCTCCAGTGTTGGTTTGGATGACAGAGATTGCAAAGAGCTCTTCCCACAGAACACAGTATGTGCCAATTGCTTTAGCACTCCCTACTTACAGCTAACATGGGTCATCAGCAGACAATTCATTTTTGGACAAATCATGATAGATTTCCAAAGCTATGTGTAGGAGGAACAGGACTGAGCAAGGCATGTGTGTTAATCATCATTCTGACAAAAGGCATCTATTTGATCTTTAATACTTGGTCACAGGCTCCATGTGACATGGTGGACGTTACAGAGAGATGATGAGTGTGAATCTTATTTCGTTATCCATGTGCTCCTGTGTACAGAGAGGCAGTTCATAGAGCCATCTGGTCTCACTGCGCAGTCATGCAACAGTTTTTCAGATCTTTGATTCACCTTCTTTCACTCTAATTTTCTGTCTCGTTTGAACTAAGAAGGACAAATGACTAGAAAGCAATGCTTGCATTTGTCATCTCAGTTTCACAGGAGTGTGTATGTATCGGTATTATCTATGGATCAATATGCAAGTATGAAATGGGACAGAACGGCCTTAAAGCATCCCCAAAAGGGCTGAAGAGAGTTATTTTTACCTTTCTTCCCTTTTCACCTGCACTCTATCTTAGCATATATGCTTAAAGGGGAGGCAAAAATGGTAATAAAACCAGGGTATATACAAAGCTGTGAAGTGATATGAAGCAATCCATATTTTGACTACATAAATCCTGTCCATCTTCCACCTGTTAATGATAAATAGATCATGTCTCTTATCATGCCTCTTGCTTTTGTTTTGCAGCTAAAACCCACTCCGGTCCCCTGTTTGCACATACAAAGGAGCTGGTATAAATTCTAGGCCTAATCCTGCACCCATATGAAATCTGTATGCTTGAGGTCATTCTTACCAGATGTTAGAACCAATTAGTGCTTTCACAGCTTTTGGGCTTTTTTACTGGCTGCTGCACTCAGCCTATTAAAATCAGTTAAAGCAAAGCAGGTTAGCATGCTGAAGTCCCCTTTCAGCCCAACAGGGAAAGCCTTAGAGGGCAAGTGTTTCATGCTTCCCACTCTGTATCTCAAAAATCTTACAGCTTCTCAGACTTCCAACCAGTCTTAACTTCATCTGAATAAAAAATATACCCATGAACCTGAGCTGATTTGTCCGAAAAAACTGGCTAGACATGGAGCCCATGGGGTATTCAGGAGCAGCGTATGTTCTTCTCAGTCCACGCACTTTCTGCGCTGGATAGACAACTCGCTAATGACCTGTATGCCAATTGCTTTAAGGAGAGGAAAGGACAGGCTCAGGGATGAAAAGAGACAACCAGAGAGTTATAATTCAGACTTTCATAGAGCTTTTAGACTCAGCTGCTCCTGAAATTCATTTGTAAAACCATGTGAACTTTCTCACTGAAGAAATATCAGCAGTGATACCATTGTGGGGGAAAGAAAAGATCTCAAGCTTTGAAAATGTGACCGTAAGTGCTTTGCTGAATAGTGTCCAAGTGGGTTTGAAACTAGGCAAAATGAGTTTGTCTGTCCCTACTTAAAACCACAGATTAGATAAGTGTGAAAATATTTTCTCTGCTAGGCTATCAGCACTTGGCTTCTCTTTTAATTATAGTCAAATAATGTAACAAAGGGCAATTTCCATAACATTTATTCTAACCAATTTTTGCATTTTACATCACAAAATTATTCTGAACTTCTATCAGGGCATGTACAACATCTACCACCTTGCGCTTTACCTTGATGCTGATTCTTCTGAAAAAGCAGCAGAAGAGAGATACCTGTTAGTTGCTCAGGATCTTGTCTTCAGAGGGCTGTTCAGAAAGACACCGTAATCCTTGGACACCATACTCTTCAATATAGCTGCATAAGTCTTTGCTGGTAAGCCATCTCATAATCTGGACTGATCTTGAGAATCATACCACTTGTCTTCACTAGGAGACTATCACTAAAAATGAAGACCAACCACTTGTTGTCCTAGCCCTGAGTTGTGTCCTGTCTTCTCCTAAGACTTGAATCAAGTGCTACTCCTGAGTCTGAAGAAACCGCGGCTCGTGTTTCACAGACAAGAGCCTTATACCAACCATCAGAGAATTTTAACTTAAAGGGGAATGTTTAGTGAAAATGTTAGTGGCATCATTTTTAGGGGACAACTTTTGAAACCAAAGAAATTATACCCTTGAAATAAAAAGGAAGAGTGAGGGGCCTTTTACATTATTATTTAGTGAAATGTAATAGAAAACCAAAGCATGAAATATTTATAAACTCTGCTTTGAAGACCCCCATAAAACTGTTACTGAGATTCTTTAAAATGAATATGCAGCCCATGATTTCAAAGCTTACTGTACCAGGTCCTCAAGGTCTTTTAAAACAATTCATTTTCACTTCAGACATGAAAGGGAAAAATGAATGTAAGAAGTCTCAAAGAAAGCTCAAATCTTTGCATTTCAGGTTATGGTTTTGGTTTGCTCTTTTTTATTGATCATTTATGTACTAATTTTAAAATGTATTGCTCATATTTAATATCAGGCACTAGAAAAACAGTTCATCTGGGCTGCATTTAAGGCAATAATGTGTATTTTTTAAACTCATTTAATGAATTTGGGAGAGTTCCTATATTTTTTTAAAAACAAGAAAACATCTAAACCACGTTGCTCAATATTAAAAATAATTCTATCTAGTAGGTACCTTCTCAAGAAACTTCTGATCTCCAATGTTATATTTTTATTGTTGTTATAGCTGAACCCAATATAATTGTTCCCTCCATTACAGTAAGAACGGTGTCCCTCACACAGGCTGAGCCAGTGGCAACAGACATGATAAAAACAAAATGTTTTATGTTGGGTCTGTTAAAAGCAATGAAAGAAACATTTACATTTGAGACAAAATCTCCCAATGCTGCATTTTCAAAGGAAAACCCATCACTTGCAGGACAAATCACCGTTTTTCCACAGCAGATAGGGATTTTCTTTCTGAAAGGATATTAAACTCCTAAAATGTTATACACTAGCTGAAGCCCTGAACTCCTCTGTTCACAGCACAACCTCAGAGAGTCAGTAGTTCTTTGTTTAATGGAAACAAAATCCCCTGCAAACTAGGGCTCTTCCTTCTCACAGCTTTCTCAGGAGCTTTAAGGTATTTTTCTGCTGCTGTTCTTTTCCATCTGGGAGGCGTCGATTTATTTTTGCATTTTCTGAAAGGAACTGGAGTGAACATGGCTGTTTATTTTTCTACTTAGATAGTGCCTTACCATGCCAAGACAACTCTGAGCACCAGCCTCATCAATTAATATCAGCACCACTCTGAGAATGGTGTTTGCTAAGAAACTGTTGCTACAGAACAAGCAAAATGAGGACAAAACATTGGGCCAAATGCTAGAAGAGGCAGAGGGGAGCCAGGATCTGTGGATCCTGGCCCAGGGAGCACAGACGGGGGAGTGCTGTCTCCCTGGCATATTCCCCTCCTCTGCAGAGCCCCCCCTGCCCTGGGCTTTGGGCTCTACACCTGGGTAGGAGGGGCTGCGCTGGGATGCCATTCACACACCATATGGAGCCTTCCTCCATGTGCAAACCAGCATAGCTGAACGCTGATTCAGCTGGGGCTGTGCAACTGCACCTTGAAAGGGATCTGCAGTACTTTGGGGCATTTCTTCATCTAACCAGGGGTGAGCAAGCCTTGGAAGAAGCCCTCAGAAATAACTAAACCGACAGCATTTGGACAGAAAGCGAATGCTTTCTGTCACATTTGCCACAGTGGTTTTCTTCACCTAGATGGAAGAGGAGAGGTTGCTCAATGGGCAATCTTTTCTTTTTATTAGATGCAGGTATACATGTACACATGACTCCCATTTATGCTTCATTTATGTGTTTCTTTCCCTTCCTCAGCAGTCCCACTAGAAGTGCAACACTACTGACCTTTAGCAATTGCTTTTCTTGATCTCCACAAGTAGCAACCCAAGGTATCTTTTTTATGCCATCTGCATTGGTGAACAGCAAAGAGAAAGCTCAATGCTTTGACCAGTGAGGCGTAAATGCTTTTTTGGGCCATAACTGTGAGTATGTGTGTGAAGACAATCCACTGCTCGTGAAGGAGTTTACAGACTAACTAGCAAGGCAAATAAAAAATAAAATAAACATCAATGGAGAGAAGAGGAGGGGAAAGAGAGGCTAAAAAGCAGGAGAAAATTGATTAAGAACCCGCAGAAAGGTACTGGAAGAGCCAGAGAGAAGACTTATTTCTTACCTCCCAGTTCAGTGCTCTGTGTATTGTAGCACACAGACGTGACTGCTTTGCTGCTACAACATACCACTCATTGTATACTTCAAAGTTAACCTTAATATTTTCTCTGCTACTTCACACGACCCCATAAAAAGGAATCTCTTTGCCCGAATGTAAAAACTATTACCAGGCATGCGGTTGACCAAGTTCTGCCCAGATGTTGCAGCGTGGTTGCAAACTATATGTCAGCTGTTCTTTTTGCTGCTCACAACGCAGCCAGCCTGTTCATCTGGCCATATGGAAGATCCATGGGAAAAAAAAAGAAAAGCTATTTGTGTATTGGTATTGAAAGCCAGAATAATACAGCCTTTAAGATGTAATGGGTACTCGAGCTGGCTTACAAACAACCTGCTTTGTCTGCATTATTTTATCTGCGTCTTTCCTTATGAAAAATAAAGAATAGGAAAGAAAGATCAAAGATTGCAAACATAGCTTTGTTTTGAAAGCCAAAATGCCTTACTCCCTTCAAACAACAGGGAGGGCTTCTCTGTGTGGGCTTCAGGCTCACACTGCACCTTGGACTGTTGCAGCAGATGAAGGCTCCCTGAGAAGCATTGCAACTCACTACTCCTTTCCACATCTTCTTCTCCACAGACATGGAACCCAGCAAAGCCTGAGGTTCAACTCTCCTCCTGTCCGAGTTTATCCTGCCAGCCTGCCTGGAAAGCCTTCTGGCCAGCAGAAATAGCAGCAGTTCCTAAGGGAAGAGGAGCACGCAAATTATGAGAAATGGATATTTTCTGTTAAACAAGATAAGACAGAAGTTCGTAATGTGATTCCCAGACATGACTGAAGTCAAGAGAGGTGTCAACTCGAGCTTTTCATCACACCACACTTGCACAGTACAATGTAACTCACATCTTCTATGTGAGAGGCTGATGTCTCACAAGCAGGACACCCAGGAGTGCTTATGCAAACTGGAGCTGCACCTATAACAGTGCTGAGATTAGGGTGGGGAAGAAGCTTTCAGGGGCTTGGACAGCTCAAATATAAGTAGCCAAGCTGGATACTTTCAGACTATGCAGTCCACAAAGCAACTCAAAGTGCCTCGGTTAGGCTGGCATCAGTACCTGCATGCTTACAGCACTGCTTGGAAGCCTCTTTTCATCCCTGTTGACTGTTCAGGTGGTCAAGGCTCATAATTTCAGCTCTAAATTCACAGTCTAAAGCTAAACTACACAAAACCATTTTCTTCTTTATGGAAAACAACTCACCACATCAAAAGTCTGTGCTTCTAACACCAGGGACCTGCAGGTATCAAACTGTCCTAGACACAGCCTTCATCAGTGCATGGCTGGGGAGGGGGGGATCCTGCAAGAGCGTTTTTGCACACATGAGCACCTGTTTGTATGCAGTTATCTGCTTTGCACGTGAAAGAGTAAGCCTGTGCATGGCTACATGGGCGCAACTTCAGACGTTTGATAATTTGGCCCTGGCTGCGCTGTCAGCTGCTGTCACTTTCTGTTTAGCGCGGCGTTCATAAGGCAGCAGCTAATGGGGCGGTAGCATGGAGAGGAATCCTGGCAAAGGCAAGTCGACGGGATTTTTATTTGGCCGTCCTTATGTAAAAAAGAGTGCAAAACCAGAGCAGTAAAATATTGTAAAACTTAAGCTGATACTTCCACTAATTCAAAGTGGCAGTTTTTAAAAAGGGTTGCTTCTGTTTGTCGCTTTCAATCACAGAATGCTGATAGTGGTACTTAGAAGGACTTAATAGTCTTAAGAAAACAAACTGTCCCCCTCCCCCTAGATCAGAACAAAGAGAGCCATATTGTCACGCCTTGAGATACATCAAGTGTGCAGTGCAGGGGGATGGCCACGCTCTTCCTCCTTGGCCCAATGCAAGTGAAAGTGACAACTTGTCAACTCTCTCATCCTGTTCACTTTGCATCCTGCTCCATTTCTGGTGCTCTGTTTTGCCTTTCCCTGTGTGCTCTCCCCCTGTTTCCACTCCCAGTCTTCAAAAGAAAAGGGTGCTCCCACATTGGTAGTTTTTAACTGCGTTTTATTTGTGCACACCCTTTTCCTGAATTAAAAAGAACTCCTTTCCCCACACTAGATTTCACATGTTCACAGGATTTGCACCTAAATTGAAGCAAGACACAGGCGTGACTGGGGTGTGACTCACAGGGAGGGGAGGTGTTTCTGTAGGTAGGGAAAGGCAGAGTAGGAGGTGCAGTGCCTCATGCCCTCCACATAGGTCAAGGTGGAAACAACAGCAAACTTGCTAGGAAGAAGGAGGGTCCTGTGCCACATCCCCTTCCCTAGCAGCAGAATGAGTCCAAGTCCACGCCCTTTGCTGTCATTAAAGCCATGCAAAGCCCCTCCAGGAGAGGGCCAGTGCCTTGACTTCGTGCAGAATCCTGGTCTTGCTAAAGGGTCAGTGATGTGCTGCCTGCTCAGGTTTACCCCACCTGGTGACCATTGGACACCAACAGCCATAATACCAGAAATGTACTACATTTTCCATATCCCCACGTCTTATTCTTCATTACATACCCTGCTTCCCTCACTCTGGCTGCAGCAAATTGCAAATCCAGTGCCTTCTCTCAACACCAAGCAGAAGTGACAAACAAAACAGCAAATAAAGTTTTTCTTTATGCTGGACAGGCTTCCCAGTTTGTAATGAGGGAGGTGAGGCTCTAATCTGCCTGGAAGGGCATGCACAGGCAAAACCCAGGTACGTCCTCCTAAATAGCCTTTGTCAGTTCCCTCCATGACTTGTTCAGAATCACTGCCCAAATGACTTTGCCCAGCAAAGGCAGAGTAAAACACCAGGAGGGACTGCTGTGGGAAACCTGCAGGCAGCAAGCAGAGGGGCACAGGGAGGCTGTCCCTCAAACACCGATGAGGAACTATCTCAGTACAGAGAGCACGGTGGTAGGGCTGGAGAGGGACTACACAGCCAGAAAACAGAGTTCACCCGAAAGAGGAGATAAGGGTCACTCCAAATCTCTTTCACATCAAACCTTTTGCCTAATAAATAAACAAGCCACACAAAACCTGTGTAATTTAGCAAACCTTTCATTTGAATTGGAACAGAGAGAGGCAGATTTATATTCCAGAGTGAAACTAGGTCTAATAGCCAAGATAAGAAAGTGTGTGAGTGCGCGTGCGTGTGTGCAAATCCAGGAGGGGGAGTCAGATAAGAAAGAACGATTAAGTTCTTGCGTGAAAGTAGTTAAGCTGTCATCTTAAGCTCACTCTGTCAGAATTATTGCTGTTTATTCATAAGACTACTAAGGAACAGATGTTCACCTGGCCAAGCAAACCTCCTGAAAGGAAGATCCCGTATGAGGCAGCGATCAGAGTGTGCTCTGATTGTTAGAAAAAAAAGTTTTGTTTCCTGGTATTGATCGAAGCGTAGTAAGAGAGTGGGAGGGAGGAAATAAAAGGTAGGTAGAGGAGTTGGAAAGGAAAAACAAAGGGAGAGAGTGCAAAGACACAAATAAGAGTCAAGGTGAAATTATGAAAGCTAGAAGGAACTCAGGGACATTTCTCAAACATCCATAAAAGCATTTGTAAGGACAATAGCTACACAAGAAACAAGATAATTACAAGAACCCAGGCAGGAAAAAAGAGAGATTAATTTCTTTTCATAGTTTCTTTCTTCATGTTATTTCAAGTTAGCAGACAAAATGTGCAAGCAGTGTCAGTTCTTCTCTACTTCCTGATGCGTTTTCTTTGCTTAGCTTTTTGTCTTATCTAATGGATTTACAGCATTGGCATCCTTTTGTGTTGAAGTTTCCTGAATCAGCCTGTCTGCTACATCCAGGGACAGGCACATCCTCCAAACATAATCCAGAGTATAAACCAAAGAAAACACAAGAAAGACATAGACTCATGGGTACCTTAGAGGTAACAGGTATTTCATCGTGTTTAACTTCTACAGGGCTGCTCACAGCACCTCAGGGCTGTTCAGGGCATGAGCAATCAGAACACGTAGAAGGGCAAAAGCCCAGGGGGGAACCAGCAACAAGAGAGGTGATACAGGGCTGAAGAAAGACTAGAGGCACTGGGGTCCTGTTCCCTCTAAACTCACCACCTGGCAGCTCCAGAGGTGCAGGGTTGAGGAGACCCTGAGAGAAGGTTCACTGTTCAGAACTTCCCCTCATGCAGCAGGGAAGTAGGACACAAGCCTTTGCCCCACTGGCAGCAAGTGTTCAGGACCTGAATAAAACTGTGGGGAAGATGCAGTGGCCATGGCCACACTTTGAATATTTTTAAATGAAAAAAAGCTTATTATATGATGGCATTCCATAATGACCCGTGGAAGAAACTACTTCTTCAATTGTTACTTTGCAAGAATGCTATGAAAAGGCAATAAGCCAAACTGTAAGTTGATTTTAAGTGCTCTTTGACCCAGCTGAGTGCCTCTCTGTTCAGAGCAATGGGTGATGAAACTGTAGCCTAAACCCTGTCAAGCTGTTCTGTAAACTCTGCAGTCAGTCGGATATTCCTTCTGCTGGAAAGATCACTAATTATTCAGTCGGCATTTGCCTGAATAAGGCCTCAAGATTTTGCCCAAAGACAGCAAATGTTCATTCTTGATTATTTTTGCAAATTAAACGAGAAGAATTTAGAAAGAGAGCATATGAAGCTTATTTGTAAGACAGATGTTAAACAGACTAGCAGCTTCCCAGTATCCCTCTAATACTTATCCCCAGTACCCAAATATATTCCCTTAGCCTTTATAATGATATGGAAGTACTTAGGACTGTATTGATAGTATCCTGAATGGCTTTACAGGTTGAGAAGCATGGAATTATTTATGCTACTTACAACCTTTTACATCAGCTTCAGGTCATTTTGGAGTGGACAGGATTTTTCGATTAATTAATTTGTTCACTGAAAAATGCAGCTTTGAGTCAACCAAAAGTATTCCTTAATATAAAGTTTCAAATGGGGAAAAACCCCACATTTTTTAACAGCTTTTTTTGTTTGTTTCTACTTTTCATTTTGACGCAATGGTTTGGAACTAAAAGGAAATGCTCTTTTTCATTTTAAAAAGGATTAAGAAAAAAGTCTCATTTTGAAATTAAAAAAAAAAAGTTTGGGGATGCTTGGGCTAATAACTGAAAAAAAAAAAATAGGTTTTCCTACAGTAAGCTGCCTTGGGGCAGGACTGTAACTGCTTTATGGTGAATTCAGGCTGCTCCACACCAGCAGGAATGGGACAGATGTGTGCCTGGTCCCTTCCCCCCACTGTCCAAACCTGCTTCACCTGCTCGCAGCAGCCTCTGAAGTCTATGAGATAGAACAGCCGTTAGGACGCAAGTTAATGAACATACATTGTCTCTCTTCCCAGCCCCACCAGCAGCAACAGCCGTAACAGATTTCAAGATATGGCATATCAGAATCATAAAGCAACTATTTTTTAACCCTGGAGTGAAGTCAAAATATTACTCAGCAGTGTTAGGAATAGCAACTGATATGTGAATAATATTAGGGCACTAAAATAGATTTATTAGCTTTTGCTTAATAAAGTGCATCTAGCCTTCGGAAAAACAGTAATGTAAATAATAAGGAGGCATTCTGTACAATTTCTTCTCATTGTGTGCCTTCCATATGAGCTTTTGTTCTGTTTGCAGACCCGAAGATAATTTTCCCAATTGCCAGCTCTGCCCTTTCATCCTAAGATTGAAAATCCAGCTGCGATCTCTCTGCTATTAAGAGCATCAGCAGTGGTATGGTTTCGGCTGCTCAGACCTTCCTGGAATCTGCACTGACTTGGAGGCCCAAGAGAGTTCTGTTTATTCTTCCACAGCTGTGTTGGTTGTTGAAACACCAACAGAGATTCAACCACACAAGACCTAAGTAGTCATCCTACAATTTGGCACCTAGTCTGCTTTCACTATGATGAGCACAACGGCATGCTTTTTACATGGCTGCTATTTTACATTTTAAACCAAAGCATCTTTTTACAGGGAACAGAAGGAATATATGTCGGGTCTTTGGCTGCTGTAAAGACACATAGTTTTACTAACCTCAACTAGGTCCCACCAGCTCATACAAGCTGAGAAACCAGCTGAGAAATCAAGGGAACAGGCACCACGAAGGAACATAGGAAACTTTTTTTTTCAGGCTCATACTTCCAAATGCTGTGTGTGTAATCTTAATTGAAGTGAGTCATTCTTCCGACATGCACAGGGCTCCAACACACTCCAGGACCCATAATGAACTTGTCCAGGCTCAGAACATTTGACACGGAATCTGTCACAGATCAGATTACTACACTGTCCTACTTCTGAATCCATGGGGACATTATCTTAGCATTCTTACATGCCCGACTTGAAGACGATAGCCAGGGCTGTCAGCATGCAGAGGTGTCAGACGATGCTTTGCTAAGGAGATGGCACTCTCTGAGGAAGAATTCCTGAGGCCTAGAGATATGGACAACATACATACATGTTGCTTGCAATTGCCAGCAAAAGCAGAAGCTTCGGTTTATACCTTTTCATATTAATTCAAATAACTTAATATTTAAATCTGGCTGGTAATCATGCAAAAATAGTGTATTCCACCTGTAGCATTATTGTAATACAAAGGATAAATATTGAAATATAGAATGCTTTCTATCATATAACTACTACTGTATTCTCTAAAGGCTAGACTGAGTACATATTAAATCAATTTTTAAAAGTGAGGAAGCCTAAAGGAAATAAGGATGAAATTTTTACAGAGGGTTTATTTAGATACACAAACACGGATGAACTTTTGCATATCTCTGAGTTGATAACTTTACCATGACCATTCAAACCACTGCCTTGCATTTGCTAGTGGCCCAGCTGATGCTGGTTTTCTCCAGCATGGAGAACTAGGTCTTATCTCTTCCTGCCTGTTTTGAGTGCTCTCCAACTTTGCTCCTACCAGCAGCAATGTTTCTCAGACCGTTCTCGATAGCAACAGGGAAGGAAAATGGTCTGGAGGAAGAAGAGGCTATCATGGCATTCAAATTTCCCAAGAAATTTCTCTATGCAACATTTTTAAAGGCTTGTGAACAATCCCTGTGACATCCTGGTTCTTCCTTACTGATTAGTACATCGATGCTGGTCATTTCCTGTGTCCAGCTCTCCTCATTCCCTCTTTCTTATGCTACCTAACCCCTGTCTCCTGCCATCCCTACTTAGCTTTGACATTAGACCACTTTTGTAAATTTCTTTAAACCTGATTTATAAAGTGAAAAAAAATCAAACCAAACACTGATTCTTCTTTCATTTCACTCTTTACCCTCTCCTCTTTGACCTGAATCCTGTTCATTTGCAAATGCCTTCTTTAAAATCCACACCAGTTCTTTATCCACCGATGTACCTCATACCTAAACCTGCCTATTGACCTAAGAACCAATCTTTTGTGTGATACCAGATCAAAAGGTTTCTTGAGGATCAGATGAGCCATACCCAGGCCTTTCCTCAGCTGGCCTTTCATGACTCTCCATGACTCTCCTTAAAAGTTCCAGTAGATGATCTCTTCTGTGCACCTGCAAACAGTATCTGCAGTAATATCACAAGTCTTAGCTTTTTTCCTTCCTTCAGACTCTGATTTATGATTTTATTCTCTCCAACTACTAAAATCAATCAAATCCATAGACATGCAATTTTCCAGATCTTCCCTAGATACATTTTTGAACTACTAGCTGAATTTCCTGTAGCCTGTGGTACCGGTACTGCAGAATAAGCCAAAGCATCTTTCCCTTATTGCACAACTCTGTTTCTGAAGCAAAACTTATATGCTATCTTGCTGACTGCCGTGCTTGTGAAGATAACCTTGAACACATTAATGGACCATAAACCAATATTTACCTGACATTGCAGATAGCTTGAAACTATAGCTTTGAGAGATGTGGACAGCCCTATTCCCCTCAATAGTGTATTCATGCTGAAACAAAAATTGACAATTTAAATTCCAACATTATTAATTATTCCACTGATGATCATTTTAGCAGAAGCATCCAGCCAATGCATTTACTCCACAATCCCAAACTGCCTCCCATGCCTTCCCAGGCGCCAAAAGCTCCAACTGTCCCCTACCCAACTGCCAAAGGCTCCAGCTTCCCCATGGCAACTCCTACAGTGCAGTTCTGCATTCTCATTATAACACTGAACCAAGTAGGGAGTGAACGTCAGGAAAATAGCATCAATTAAATTTATTTCAGTATCAAAATAAATAATACCAATTGTTTTATTCATCTAGGTACTTAATTGAGTCAACTTTTATATAAATTTAATTTAAACAAATCTGCTTTTGAACTGCAGGATGCTTCACCAGAAGGCTGCAGGACCGAAGACTCTGCCAAATAATTGAAGTCCAGTTTGTTACGGAGTCCATAATCCCTGGAACAGAAATACTGCTTTAAGAAGTTAAACTCCAACATTAAATGCCTCTTCACTTTTCTTTTTTTTTTTTTTTTCATATTAACACTTTTGATGCAGTCTACAGCAAGCTGATGTGTTACAGTGATAGAACCTTCCCATGAAGGCCACAGAGTCTTCCTGATTCACAGCAGCTAGAAATCTGTAGCCTCTCATCCACCTCCTTAGCTATGCACTCTCCTACAAACAGGGTCTTAAATGTGCCTGCCTGGGGTTATCCTACCTGTCTGGATGTTTTCTACTGAAACAAGGCTGTGTCCCATCTGAACACGTTATTCTGCAAGTCTTCAGATATTCTAATTTCTTAACAACCTGTTCTGGCATGACTCTGATTTTCTTCAGTGTTTCTTTCTCCTCCCTGGGGAAATCTATGCTTATTTCTGACACCTGTGTCTGCCACCACTACCTTCTTTTCAGAGCATGAGAGTAAGGAACGCACCGAATATTTTAAGCAATACCTACCTTTCCTTTCAATAATTTTTGTCTGCCATGTCTTAAAGGTCCCCCTGTCTCTTTCACAGACCTCTTTATCCCTGTGTATTTAAAAAAAAGTCATTATTTTTCACAGCCTCCTGTGCAATCTTTTTTTCATTCCCTGCCTTTGCTTATTTTATAATTCTTAATACTTTCTGAACGTCTCTTTGTAATCTTTCTAGTCTTCCCCTGTACTTGATGTTTAATACCTCACACATGCTTCTTTCTTACCCTTGACTACTTTAGTGGGGCGGTGGGCTGGGCAGGGGGGGGGGGTGGTGAGTTGGGGGTGGTGGCTTGTTCATCATGTTGTGAATGTATTTCTTTCAAGCCTGCATATCAGATGGCCCTTGGGCATATATTAATTTCAGTTCTGCATATTTTCAGTTTCTCATCAATGTTCTTGTCCTCTCTCATACTTTTTGGTCAGCTTCTCTCACAGAATTCTGAAACTCATAATGAAATTTTGGAAAACAGGTTTCAAGTCCAGAAGGAAAACTTCTGATGATCTACACGCTGTGACCAAGTTACCCTGGATGTGCCAAGCTCTCAGAAAATTTCCTGCCTTTTCTAGGTTAGGATCAACAGAGATCAAACTGGAAGCAGAGGCATCTTGTGGGCTGCGGGCCACTTCTGCCAGAGGAAGATCACCAGACTGGAGCATATCTCTGCACTGCCCTTTCTGACAGTGCTGCACTCCCTTCACATGTGAGGAGGTGGGCAAGCGGGTGATGTACAGCTAACCACATCAAGGTAGCAGTCTATCAAGGAGTTAGACAGCTCAATGCCTTTTTTGCACCACCAACATGGAGCAAAAGCAAGTTTGCTGGACCAAGGCTGTGTCTTGCTACCTGTCCCAAAGTACTTTAGATCACCTAGTGTCTACATTTAGCCCATATCTGGGGCTAAACTATAGCAGTTGGTCTATCACCTGATGACTCCTCTCCAGCCAAGAAGTGGGATTGAGGAATGGAGTGGAGACTCATGGGTTGACATGACAATGGATCTAATGAAACTACCAAACTAATACCAATGCCAGTATAAAGTAAACAAATTTATCCTCAGCCCAGCACATCTACAGTTCACTCACAGTGTCTCTGTAGGTCATGCTTCTCTCATCTCCCCTAGCCCTCACGTCCAAAATCCAGCACTCAGAGGTGCCATGAAGATTCACAGCCTCCCTACTAGAGAGTGTAATGAGCAAGCAGCACCCACTACCTGGAGCTCTTTCATGTGTGATAGAGGGACTAGCTATCATGAAAGTGATTTCATCTTCATAAAGGATTTTCCAATATAATAAATACCATTTTTCTTCTTAGATACCAATTTTCTTTTAATAAACACTGCTCATAGGTACAAGCTGCAGCTCTGACTGTCAAAACCCTTCTGAGGCTGAATACATCTTTCACCATCATCACCCCACAACCAGGTGCCTAGAGGCCAACTCTGGCCTCAGAGAACAGTATGAGCTGCTCACCTACTGTGCTCCACAGCAAAAGAATGTTCAGGAACACAGGAATAAGGGGCCACAACTTCTCCTACATGCTCCAGTCAGCACCCACAACAGCAATGTGTGGCACACAGGAGACAGTTTTCCAGTGGAAATGGTTGAAATATCTTGCTTTGTTACCCAAAGTGGAGACAGAATAGAACGTCACTGTCTGTGCTGTTTGCACTGCTGAGTCAGCACAAACACTGAGAGCCAAGCCTCCTTAATATCCATTCATATAATCCCTCACAAAATAAACTTATTATGAAAATATTACATGTTTTATAGGTGAACATATCGACATCCCAACTCTTGTAAACATGTGTTGCAGTTAAAGCAACTTTTGATTTACTGTGAGTTGAGTACAGTGGCTCAGAACAAATAAAGTTCATCACATACACATATCTTTGCAAGAACAGTAAAGTTTTTTACCGCACAAAAACATTTTTGTGTTATTTCTTATAGAAGATGGCATAGTATCAACTGAATTTTCAGCTTTATAATAATGCTTATGTCCTTCCTTTTTCCTATCCTTACTTTTTCTGTGCCCCAGAAAATTCTATGTAAAAGAGGAAAATTTGAGAACACAAATTTTCAGGCTTCAAATAAATTCTGATTCTTTACTGTGACTTAATCCTGCCCCTTGTGGTTAATGTCTTGACACATTCTCATACATACAAAAAGATAACATTTTGCACAAGCTTTCACTCAAATTCACAGTGTAGTGTATTACCAAGTTGTACAGATTTTTTCATAAGAATAATTTTCTGAAAGCCACTTACCCCTTTTTTCCCCTGGAATTTCCATGTGAAATATAAAGCTGCAGCTATTCCCAAAGATTATTTTCATTGATGTGGTTTATAGTAGCTATTTCCTGGGAACTCCAGCCATAGGTTAAGGCCATTCATCCCTAAATGCAAGAATGAACATAGTCCCTACCCCAAAGGCCTCACTCTTGATTCAGCTGGGCATGAAGACAATTCAGCAACAAGTAGGCTTAATAATAATAAATAAACAAGACTCTGGAAAAAAAAAAAAAAAAAAAAAGCAGAATCTTATTTTCAGCCTAAGAAGTGTATTGAAAAAATAATCTTCAACTAAGATGGTATCTTGCTGCCTCCTGGGACCAACATAAGAGCCAAGTGGAAGGTGGTTGTTGAGAGAGATACAATATGGGTCACATTTGACTTGAGTGTGGCTAGAAAAGCCTTGCTCGCTGTAATATCTGCACATCCCCACACAACAGAAGCAGAAGATGACAGTGTGAGTTCCTCCAGTCCTTATGGCATACAGAAATTCACCATTTTTCCTTGCTATTCTTTTTTGTCTCCTACAAAGTTCAGATTGAGCCTTAAGGGCACTAACAAAGGAAAAAATGCTTCACAGCATTTTCCCCTCGCTATCGCTTTGGGGTATGTGTAAGATGAGATCAAGTCACTATTACACGAGGAGCATTCCTAATTCATTCTGTGGTCTGTGGACAGACTTGGATTTGACAATTTATTGCATTCTGAATAGAAGCGCTGTGAAGTGAATTCAGGAGGCACTCTTATCACATCAGCTGGGCATTTGCCATATAGTCTTCTTGTAGGCTGGGAGAAATGAGGGAAGATTTAGTTATCTGCTTTTGGCTGCCTCCACCTTGAAAACTGTGAGAAGCCTGGTGTCTTCCTGCAGAGAACAGATTCTGCTGCTGCTGGCTGCCCTCCTCTTTCTGATTTGTTGCAGGAGTAGGGGAGGTGGCAATACAAAGTTGCAGGCATGCCCCTACTGACATCACTGCCTCTGGTCCTTATAGACACATTCCTAAGACTGCATCACAGTAGAAGGTCTCCTTTAAAAGGTCAACATAAGCAATACTGCCACGTGCTGAAGTGATGAGCAATTGCTGGACTGTGCTAAGCAACTTAGAGTCTCAAACCTTAAATGTATAGGGCAGTGTTCATATTTGCAGTTGCAGATTAAGATAAGGCATCTCCCTCCCATTATGAAAAAGTGTTTAGTGCAACAATTACAATCCATATCTCTTGACTAGGAACCCCTCAGATCAGAAAGCCACAGGCACAGTCTAGTCATAGACATTGCTCAGGAGAATCTGCAAGCAAAGGGAATCCCTGTCTTGCTCTGATCTGGTTTATTCACATGCTGCTCCTCTAAGGTAGGCCTTTTATCACCATTTTCAGAAGAGAGGAACAGACATGCACAGGATTTTCCAAAGTCATCAAGGAAAACTGTGAGATAGCAGGAACTGGATCATGAAAACAGTGTCATGTTCCCAGTGTTCTGTTGTCAGTGTCTGCGGTTTTACAATCGGTTTTCTATACACTTACCACCCCACACTCCTCACCAAATTGTACTCCATTTGCAAAAGACCTGGCTAACTCAAAGATTTTAAGGCCAGAAGAAACTACTATGAACCAGCAATCTGTGTTTTAGGAAATCAGAGCACTTCAGTAGGCGGTTCCTGTAGCAAGTCCATGGCTTTGGACGGAACACTACTTTTAAAATTAAAATCACCATTTCTTTGGGAGTGTTCTAGTCTTTTCTTTTGATTAAAAATTTGTATCGCATTTCTATTCCATATACATTAAATGTCTAAGTGGCCATTAAAAAGAAACAGAGAACCTGATTGGCCCAAACCGATGTCAAATTCATAAACTAAGTAAGCTGAAGAAATTGTGGTAATTTGATTTGCCAGTTCATGATGTTTGCATTTCAAATATCTCTTTAATTTTATCCTCAGATTTAGAAATCTAGAAGTATTTTAGACCAGTTACACAAAATAGTAGCTAGTGTTCCACATTTTTAAAAGAAATTTAGGAGCAGACAAATGATAGAAAAATCAGAAACTAAATTGGATATTGAAATACAGTGAAATTTCTACATTAGATTTCCTCAGAGAATCAGTTTCTGACCTGCTATTTGGAATGCAATAGCTTTAGAGATGTCTGCCTCTAAAATCCTGCATGATTATTGCATCTGTCTTGTTATTAAACAAATCATTAAATCCATAGTGTTTTGTAAACACCACGTTTTATAAACAACAAAAAATTACATTGTTTCAACATCTACTACCCTGATCCTGGAAAAGGTCCTGGTGTTCATTGTGTATCTGGGATCTACATTACTATTACACCAGGTGAACATAAAGCGTGTATAAGCAGACAAGGCTAGGAAATTGTGTTTATAATGCTGTATTTGTAAAAACAAACAAAAAAAGTATAATATTATGTCAGAAATTAGGTAAAATTACAGCATTATGAACGGCGATGTAACATAGGAAGAGCTTCCATCCTGCGATAGCTAAACAAAAGTTAGCTCTCAATGAACACAGGTGTCTATTGCCCCACACAGATATTGTTTAGCATGCCGGTGATTCCGTCCTTAGCTTGGGTATATCTACACAGTGCTGTACAGACAAAATTTAATCAGTTTTGCTGAATAAGGATAAACTTCTGAAGTGAAGCCAGCACACAGTTGAATTCTCACATTTACAGCTATCACTAAAGTGTCTGTGTCCTGTGACTATCTTGCAGCTGCCTGTGAGAAATAATTGTCCATTATTTGGAAAGCAAGCAAAAAGAGATAGGGAAAGCTCATCAAAGAGTCAAAACATGTTGCATCCACATTTAAAACATTTTAAAGGATCATAGTTATTAGAAATTCAAGTTTTTCAAGTATTAAAAATAAATCTTTAATTCCCCTACAGATTCCTAGTATCCAGAGTATTTTATAGAAACATCTGGATAAAGGAATAAAGGCAAATCCATTGTGTTTCTAGACATTCCTGGAGCACTGATGTTCTTGAGATTATGCTATTGGATTACTGGTATAAAAATAATAAATATTTTCAGTACTTAAAGCTGTAATGCTTTATGTTGGATTTGGATTTTGGTCTCATTTTAGTAAAAGGTGGATGGAGATTCAGAGTCTCTTCCTTAGCCAGAAGGACGTAGAGAGTTTATTGCTTAGTGACCTATATTTTTCTCCTCTACAATATTTGAAAAGTTATTTAGCAACTTCCCTGCCCTTCAGTCAACCTTTCAAAATAGCTGTCAAGACAAAAAAAATGGTTAAGCCTCTGTTCCTCATTCCCATGACACGTGAAAGTGAGGGTTTGTTAATCTATGCTAAGAATACTGTAAAATATCCTGATCTTCACAAGATGTAGTAATTTGTGCTTGTTGGTTTAAATGGAGGGCAATAATGCATAAAAAAAAGCTGGGTTTCACATGGAAGGGGTGAGAAAGACACTGAGGGGAGATCTTTGGATATGTTTTCACAAGATTTTGCGATATTACAAATATATTTTCTGCAGGTCACTAAGCGAACTGGGAACTTAATGATATAACTGGCTCAGGCTCTTGTTTGTTAACAGAAAATGTATACAGCGCTTGCCAGAGGTCCAAGGATTAAATAGTTATAAACTTCAGACTGTGCCCAGAATGTCATTCCACCATAAACATATGGTACAGTTACTCACCCACCCTGAGCCTTTCCCTGCCTGAGAGGAAAGCACAAGGTGCGGTGGCACAGAGTGGACTTTCAAAGCCCCACTTGCGCAAGGTCTTCACCCACCCCTCTCACCATTTCTTTAGGGAGCAGCAGAGCCTTGTGGAAAGTACAGGTAACCAAAGACAGCAATGCAACTGCCTAAGCCTGATGGCTGCAGCCCAGTTCTTTTACTTTATCCCCTTTACTGTTCACTCTCCTGTTGTTGTCTTTTTTTTTTTTTTTTTTTTTAACATGCAAGTTGCCATGAAAAATTTGTTAATGAAATATTTGCTTAGAAGTCTGCTCTGGGCTAGGCTGATAACCTATCTGTGTTTGAGTTTGGCTTCCCATATTCTAAATACTCATCTTCTCTCTGTTTAGCTTATTGATTGGTTTGGCAGGAAAAGCAGCCTTGTCATCAGTGACCAAGGTCAAACCAAACAAAAAGGGACAAGAGAGGATGGGGGAAAAAAAAAAAAAAAAAAGGGAAAGAAGAAGTTGGATGGATGAGCTCAGTGAGGTAGCATTGCAATAACTGACCTCCCACAACTTTCCTTCAGGAGACAGTTCCTCGTGTGCCCAGGGGCCTGCCAGCTTTCACAAGGTCACAAGAAATCACTGGCATCATCACAGCCAGCATCTGTACATCGCAGGAAACCCTAGAGCTGGGAATCAGGCAGAACTAACAGAAGTAAAAGGTGGATACAGCCACACCAAGGATGGGTCCAAATGCCCACAGGAATATGTCCTGAGAGCTCTGGGGCAGAGCAAATGGAGCACGAAGTCAGGTAACTCAAACATCTAAAATTAGAAGTTTAAAGCCCATTGTCTACATATGCAAGCAAGAGTCACCTGCTCCCAGAGGTGCTTGAAACTCTGTTCAGCAAGGCAGCTGCACAGAAAAACAGGATTTGGTGGTGGGCATTGTTCCTTGACCATGACTTGGTATGGGCTTACAAGTCTAATTCTTCAAACACAATTTACAGATTTTGACCTCTCTTTTTCAGTACCACTCCTAATACCTGGAAACAGAAATCTCTGTGGAAAAGGGAAGTTTACAAAAGACTAACACAGACACTTAGAGATATAAGTACATGCTCTCAGCAAGGCAGTGGGTATCTTCCCACTTCCTAAGTTCAGTCTTATTTGTGGGGGAGCTTTATTTTACCTGAAAGTCCCAGTTCACAAAAGGCATGCAATGCTCTTACTGCTAGACAGGACATTTTGCCTGAAAATGCAAACGGATCAACAGAAGATGTCCAAGACTGAATAAAACTTATTGGAAAAACCTAATGTATGATTATTCCACTACCTGTCCATTTCAAACCATCCTGTAAAATATTCCTATAATTTTGTAATTCAGCAGGAATGGCAGTGTGAAATGTCACAGAAGATAGGTGAAACTAAAACAGAGAAGGTTATATCATGGCTAAGCAAACTAACATCGTCTGTACTGCAACTCATTGTAAAGAAAATGTACATTCTGGTTGTTGCATATAGCACAGCTGAGGTTTTCTGAAAGGAAGCCGCAACAGAATAGACCTTCTAAATAAAATACCTGGTAATATTGTTATCGGGTATAATATATTCATGTTAGTGGCTTTACAAATGAATAAGAGGGTGCCAGAGGCTAATAATTATGTGACATGAAATGTTAAATCCTGCAGTCTTTACTCAATATTTATATAGTTCTGACTTGCAGGGAGTTTAGCCTGATAAATATCAGACTAAAAGAAGTAAAAGAGAACTAAATATATTCCCAGGTTTCTCTTTAATCTTGTCACTTTCCTTCCCACTAAGGAACTAATTCAGTGATCAATGTGTTATTCATAGTATATAGGAAATATTATTTTAGCAGAAATATTGCATGGTTTATAGCACACGACTATAGCAGTTGAGAAATTCAGCCTCACTGGCCTAGCTGGACAGACGAGAGAACTCCAACTTCATACCTACCAGCACGATCTCATTAACAACTGAATAAGAAGGGTCCTCGCCACAGCAAAGAAAACAGAAGCAGAAAGATACTGCTTGTTTATAGGACATGGCACCAATTTATCAAGGAAATAATCCTCCTTTCCACATCTCAACTAATATTTCATAAAAAGTACTATGTTTTTCAAGGAATGTAGAAAACTGAACAATCTTTTTACACCCAAGGTACTGGAAACAAGGTTAGCTGACAACTGTTTGATTTGCATAAGCAAAGGCCAAAGGCTGTACAAGTACGTAGACCTCTATTTTTAGCAAGAGCAAGTTTCTTTGATAAGTCAACACTGAAACACATAGCAGAGGATGATTTTAAGGATGAGGTGCAGGTAACATCTCTGAAAATCAGGTCCCATCAAGATACATCATTGAGAACTCTCAAAAATCACTTGTTGTTCTTCACCCGTTGGGGTGGGAGGACCTGACTGCCCCAAAGGCTTTCAGGGGTAACCTCAGGAGACAATTTCAAAGGCCTTTCTAATAATCTGGGCCTATGTGTATGGTGCTGATTTCCACTGCAGGAAGATTTACTCAGGATTACCCAAAGAAGATGGAAAACTGGGTAACAAGATCAGAAGAAATGTGATGTCCCTAAATAAACCAAGGCTCTGGTGTCTGACATGTGGATTTAGCTGCCCTTCGCCAAGAGTGCTTTAATTTGTATCACTGTAATCGGGTTAAGAATTATTGTAGCCAAAGTAATTAGCACAAAGCTACCAAACAGCTTCTTGACACAGAAAGCAAACGGGTTTCTCCTCCAAGTGTCTGCCCCCCTGAGGGCTGGGAGGTAAAGAGCAGAAGGAGGGAATTAGGGGTGACCTTGCATTAATGAACAGGAACATGCTTCTGGATCAATGGGCAAACCTGGCATAGCTCAGAGAGGAAGCATCAACTGTGTCATCGAAGTATCTCTGATATCCATGGGGGTTTTGCAATGGATGCTTATGCAAAAGAGGTAAACACAAACGAGGCTGGTGAAACATCAAAAAAGAGCTACAGGAAGGGAGAAAGGAGGTGTGAGAATGAAAACAAAAAATAAACAGAGAGATTGCTGTGGGATGGTTTATTTAAAGAGCTCCTACGTTTGTGTTATTGGATTAAGCATTTTGACCAAAGTTTGTAGAATTTATTTTGGCCAAAAATGACTAATATGAATATTGGCCTCATGCCTGAATAAAGGAATGTAGTTTCTCTCTCTAATCAGGTTGCAACAGATAAAGGCTAAACAGAAATGAGTAATTCACCGTGACTCAATATTACATGGGTTGTATTTTAAGAGCTGAATTTCAAGTGCATTTCTGTTCTTTACTTCAGCTGTACTATCTTTTGCTCACCCTCGCAATGCTGTGTGTCAGCTTGGCTTGGCAAACTGGGAATCATTTTCTTCTATAGTGTGGGATTTACCACTTTCCACTCCCTCCAGCATGCGTAACTCCTTGACCTTTGTGGAGTTAAATCCTGGAGCA
>JAVSBS010014585.1:0-17249 GCA_033124195.1 Coracias cyanogaster | reverse complement strand
CCTGTTCCAGTGCCTAACTACCCTCTCAGTGAAGAATTTCTTCCTAATATCCAATCTAAACCTCCCCTGACGCAACTAGAATGTTGTCTTTTTCAAAGCCATCCTTTAGGAGACAGCTAGCTTGTGATGCACACAGTGACAATTAAACCTTTAAAAATTAAAGTTCCATTAAGCCTGGCCAGTGTGCTGCTTTACAAATGAAGTTATGTCAGAAAATAAAAGAGCCTTTTAGAACCATAGACGGACCAAGTTTCATTCTCATTTGCAGCAGTTTTATCTAGAGACATTTCCATCATTTGCTCTGGAGACACTCCAAATTTACGTGAGATTAATGAGAAGGAAAAAAAAACCAGCCACAACCTAGGAACACTGACATGTAGAAACTTCTACCCAAGATTTGGTGAGAGAGCTCTGTTTCCAGGAGCATCGCAGCCCAGACTGCCAAGGCTGTTTGTTGTCTTCTGGAGGAGCTGCAGTCTCTCAGTGCTTCAGCTGCAGTCAGACACAGATCTGGTGAAGAATATGAAATATCAGATAGTGTGCCAGCACTACCTAATAGTGGCTTACATGAATGAGACCAATTGGAGGTTCTCTAACAGATGAAGACTTCCATCTTATCTGGGTTGTGTTTGAGCCATTTCCATTTCTACCTTGAGCTTAGTTATACTCAGACATGCTCAACCACATCTATTTCACATAGATTTATTCTCCCCTGTTCGGTTTCTGTATTAAATATCTTTGATTTTTTCATCTTAGCCATACCCCAGCCTTCTCTAGACCCAAGCATCTAGGTGTATCCTGAGGTACAGAAGTGTAAATTTTACAATACCCAATAAGGCATTCAATGAAGACTTGTATGTTCCCAGATGAAAGTCAATTTATTCCTTTGATAGTCATTATATTATTTAAGGCTGTGTCAAACACTGATTTGAGAGACTGTAAGCCACGCTCAAGCCAGTAGTGATATTTGTAATCCTATCTCAGACCTGAATCAAGGCCCTACTGCCAGGCATAGACTGACAGGGAGGACACATAGAGATGTCTCAGCTGCCACAACTCAACAAAGCAGAAAACTTGTACTTCCTACGAAGGAAAAGAATGACTTGGATGTTTTTATAGTCTACAGATATTTCAGACATATTAATCCCACAGGAATGGGAGTGATTACCTATGCTGCACAGGAATATAGGTGGGAATTGTAAGATGAAACTGGGAAGACCAACAGTGAAAGGAAAATTTCCAATCACCATGAGCAGAAGTGACCAAGTTACCCCAGTTCTTAGTCATCAGCTGAAATAGCATTACAGACTATTTAAGAGTTGTTATTCCAGCCTGGTCATGGAACAAACCTTCTTAACATGTGGTATTGAGAAGGTCTCTTTTTCCCATCAGCTGGAATTTATGCTCATATACTGTATTTTACTATTGTTGATGTGGTTTTCTCCTAATTACAGTGGGCTACTTCATTAAACCCCAGTAACCTGAACGTCTTGGCTTGCTATTTTACACTCTGAAGCTGAGCAAAAGACCTGTAAGGAGAGCACTGGAAGGTTGGCTTCTTGCAACTTTTAAAATAAACTGGAAAGAGCATCACAAAACGCAAGGTAAGGAGCACTGTACTGGCAAAGAGATGGCCTGGGTGTTCTAACAGGTCTTTTCCATCACTAACATCCCATGTCCAGGAACAACCCAGTTCATTCCAAGCCAGTCATTTATTATGACAGAGAAGCAAAGTAGAAGGACATATATTCTACTGAGGAAAATAGTATTTTATTATGCCAACTGAACTCAGAGGACAGGCAATGAAAATATTCTTTCATTTTGTACCATTAGTTCAGCCAGGCCTCTGCAATGTAACATTCTGTCACTTTCTGTGGATTAGCTCATTTACAAAAACGTGCTGTTTTACTGAAATTAGCACTGAGAGAATATTGCACTTCTCGAGCTGCTGCAGCAGGACTGTTTGTCAGTAGATTTATGTAATGGATTGTTTTCCTGCAATCCAGGATAAGGGAAATACTTGAACAATAACTGCCATGGGGAGTGTGGACAAGGCAATAATTACTTTCCATGGTGTTAATAAACCTCAAGGCTACTGGCCAAAGTATATTTGCACTGAAGGAGATGTCTATGGAGATTACATAGGAAATTTTGAGATAGACAAGGGTCAGGAAGCCCATCTAGGTCTGCTTCCTCTGTTACATTAACAGGCACCCCCACCCACCCATAACTGTTCCCAGTAAGATTTTTTTAATCAAGCACTGTCTAGTGCTCACTAGTTCCTTCTTTGGTGTCCTCTGCTGAGTGACTTGCTCAGTACACCAACTAGGAGCAGCCATAATTTGGTTGTTATCCTTTTGTTTCCTGCTCACCTTTTAGTTAGTAACTTTTTAGCTGTAAAATTGGAATTTCCACTGCACAGGAAATACCTCATTTCTGTAAAAATAAGACTATTTAGAATGATTGACACACTTCAAACCTGAGCGATCCCTGGAAGCTCAAGTTCTGTAGCTCAACTCAATCATAATTTCCAGAGTGTTGTGCTCCCAGTCTGCCAGCCCTAGCAGGCCATGTTGGGGAATGCCACATCCCTAAGACTCAAGAGAGGATTTTTCAGGCTCACAGCAGCAAAGAGAGAAGGCTTGGCTAAAATTAGAGATCCCAGAGCTTCAGAACAGCAGTTAGACAAAAAGCAGGCTCAAGGCCTTCCAATGACTGTAAGGTTCAACAGCACCTTATGCTGCTGTTTGCGTAAGTAACACAGACTACATAACTTTCCATTTGCAATGGGACATCTCCAGACATACAACTTGTCATAGCAGTCAGACACCTCAGATTTTTTATATAGACCTCTCCCTTCTCATAGGGGTCCGTCCAAGAGGATGTTCATACTTTGACCACTATTCTGCAGGACATTTCTGTGGAAACCTATCTTCACAGTCATATTTTCTTTCTTTTGTAGAAATGAATGAATTTATTGACAGTGACACCAGTGCAAGCCTGGAACGAAAAAATGTCAGGTCCTCTACCATTCTCTGAAAGTTATGCCATGCAGTTTACACACAGATAAAGCTTTGTCTCTACTGGTAAATTAAAAATACCTCAGACCACTCTCTGGCACTGAGGCCAACTGGCATGAAACATTGCATCTATGCCATTGAACTCTCCTTGTTTCCAAAACAGATTGGCTGCATCCAAAGCACCTACTGGGAAGAGTCTCTGGGCTATGCTAACCCCCAGCCATGCCAAGGAATTGTTTACATAGCAGTTGGTGGCAAAAGACAAAGCTTTCTCTAATAATTTCACCGTATAGACAAGCAGGTTCCAGTGCCTGGTCCTACAACTTGGCACCACCTGATTTATTGGGATAGACTGGCCTACCTGTAATCCACCCAGGCCTCACACATCCTAGTATTAAGCAGTGAAAAGCTACCAGTTGTTCTGTTCAGCCCCATCACCAGTGAGCAGGGCTTTAAAAGGAAATTGTCAGTGTTCTCAGCGTGCTGGGACTGGTTATGCCCATAGAGGCCTCTGAGAAAACGTGCTTCTAATTACAAAGCTGTATCAAATAAAGAACTGGTAACCAAAATTGAGAGTGGATATTGTGAGCTACATCCAACTGAGGCAACTGACTTAGACCTTCTCTCTCTCTACAGAACTGACTAATCACACAACTATTTGTGGGACAGAGGCCATCACCCTTGTTCATATGAGTGAGCACTCATCAGCTCACACATCACCCCCACAGAAGCAAACAGGAATAATCACGGGAAGAAACACTCACCAAAACAAGGGTATGTGATCAGGTGGTATAGACTCAACCTACCTGAGTGAAGAACATAAAAAAATTCCCATTACCTCCAGACTGGCTTTCTCTTTCATCTGAACTGCCCCAGGTAAAAGAAGGAGCCATCTGTGGCTGTCTTAACTCTGTTGCATACTGCATTGGGCTGCTGCAGCGAGTACCTTCATACCAGCTGATGACTGAGCAGAACAAAGCACAGCTGTATCCTATTCCCAGGACACTCCCTGTCTTCTGCCTTATGCAGGGAATGGAGAGAACACCTGGTGTAGGAGGCAGATCCAGCAACTCCCATCCTTAGAGATTCTCCACTTTTAGATAAATTCATGACTAGAAATTGTCAGACAATAGCTGAGAAAAGCCTTAGAAGAAAAAATAATCTGGCCTTGTAAGCCTAGACTGAGAAAACAGCTCCAGAAACTATAGGGATATTTTTGTAAGGGCGTTTGGAACAGCAAAATGAGACATAAACATACTCAGAGTATAGCATCAAACTCCATTTTCCATTCATTCAGCAACACTGATTTGCACCAGCTAAGAACCAAGACCCAGGCTTTTTCAAGAAAAGATCTTTCCTATGAATAACCAGGAACGTCTGTAGAAGGTAAAAAGCAAAATACATTTTAAGGGTAATTTGACTAAAGTTTAGAGTTCTATTTCTTACTTTCCTATCATCAGAAAGTTCCCTATACACATCCTTATAGTCATAATCATTTCTCCATGAGTAAAAATATCTTGGCTTGAAGCCCTGGTGGTAATCAGTACCATGGGAAGTCGTCATTGCCTTAAAGGTATTCCTCACAACAGTTAAGTATTTCCCTTATTTCAGGACTGCAGGAAAACAAGACACATATAAATTAAATTGAGAAACTTAAAGCTAGCTGTGACTCCAGAAGCGTGTTATAGCCTCTTCACCTCCATTTGGCAAAATAAAGTTCAGTTTTCAGACAAATAGGTTCCCAGTGAGGCCACAGGATGCCGCACGAAGAAACTCAAATGGGTTAGTAGTGTCCTGAAATGACAGACTGGTTTTGCTTTCAGTCTCTTCAGTTCAGCTGGCACAATGATAAGACATTATTTTTTCTCAATTAATATCCCATCCTGACACTGTTTGCCAGTCTTTGAAGGTCACAAGGCAGTCCTGTGTCAGCCTAACACATTCCCCCCTTCCTCATATTTCTCCTTCCTCCCTGGGGAAATTTATGTCCGCCTGTGGCATCTGTCCGTTGTCCTCCTTTTGTGAGTATCAAGCCACAGCATACATTACATTTAGAAATGTTTTCTGACAATAAATTACCTTTGCAATGTCTTAGAGGCCTTATGCTCTCCTTCAGTGACCTCATGGCCCTTCTACTCTGGAAACATTTCTCATTATCTGTCAACCTTCTGTACAATCTTCCTTTCATTCTCAGCCTTTGCTTTCCTTATCACTTTTTTGCACTCTTAATTTCATTCTGTAATCTGCCCAGTCTTCTTCTTTCCCTGTTTTTTTATACCTTATGCTTTGTTACTCTTTACACATCCTTGTCCATCTGTACCAATCATTTGAATTGTACACAAACTTCTGTTCCCTGTGGCATATGCAGCCCAGGCAAGGTCTCCCCTCTCACTCATTTCTCTTATGCCCTTCCCTTTCATTTCACGCTTCAGTGGCTGAAATTTAAATAACATCCTCAGTGGCTGCATATTCCCCAAAACTTTAGTAACCCCCACCTCATCAGCCTCCCTTGCTTGGGCCCTGAAGCCAGTGTTAAATGATGTGAGGCAACTGTTCAGCATAAGAAACCAAACTGGGACCCTGGGAGTGCACTTATGTCAGCACTGACCCACACCAGTCATTCACTGATTCACCCCAGCCTTCAAACCCAACCTCATCAGCCCAGCATTTGAAGCAAAATCCTTTCCTTTTCTGGGTTTTGACACAGAAACATTTTTCCTTCTGATATTCCCCACTTGCCACAATCAATTGTGAGTGGAAGTGACTTACACAAATACTAATCCACTCTCCTTTGAAACTCAGAGGGAGTTCAGGCTCAGCTCAAGAAGTGGACAAAACTTTTAAGTGGTTCACATTTTCACCCTTCCCAAGGACAGGTGGACTAAAGAAAAATGTTGAAGTTGATTCAGAGAAAAAACAGCACAAAGAACCTCAATCTCAATATTAATAATGTTAGGGTTTTGCTATGGTACCCTTTTAAACTAGTGGGATAATAACATTCCTATTGATTAGAGGTAAAATTAATCCAATTCACACATAAAATTAAATAATAAACTTCCCTTTCTCTACTTATATTTCCCTGGAGATATTTTCCAGCAGAAAAATCTCTTCTGACTGAAGAGGGAAGCAGCCTGCAATTTGTTGTGAAGAAAGTTAGCTTCTGTCTGAACCCTCATCCTTTCAGTAAATATTGTGAAGCAGGAGCTTCATGTTGCTCCAAAACCTTACCAAATTCGCATTTCAAAAACCTTACCAAAAAGCGACCTTCCACTGTTTTCACCAACAGCAAAAATCTGCTTGGTCTCTTATCATGCTTCAACTGCTTCACTGCCTGAGCTCACTTTAAACATTGCCTTTTCACAGTCACTCTCAGAAAATGTGAATTTGAACAGAGTTGTGGAATTGGTTAGCTGGCAGGTAGCTAATGTATAACGTATGCACGCATTCAGTTCAGATCAAAAAAATATTTTCTAGTGATGTTTTTTTCAATACTTGATCAGCCAAAGACATACCCTTCTTCTTCACCTCCTCATCAAAATGTGACAAATTTAGTCCTGTTAAATGCTAGAGACAGTGATATTTTCTGACTACAGCTGGTGATCAGATTATGCCCTGAAGCATAATGACTGATAACACTTCTCCTTTTCATCCCAATTACTGGCCTTTCTGCAATGCACCTACCCACTCTTCTGAGAAGCTACTGCAACAGGCAAAAAACTAGTAATTTCTAATTGTACTCTGATAGCTAATCTGAATACATTTTTATGTTGAAAATTACTGAATGATGAGTTATGTTGTAAAAATGAGAGAGATTTTTCAGCAGAACTGCTGGAGAAAAAAATTAATTTCCCCCAAATTACAAAGATTACATTTGTCAATGAACAAAGCGGACCTTTGTTAAGCATAAAGTACTGAGGGCTTAACATACATGAATTGAAATGTCACCAAAATCAACAGAAGATACCTTTGGATATTGAAAACCAAACATTTTCCACTGTTAAAAGAACATAACTTTGAACTGATTTGCCCTTTAAGAAGCAGGAAAAAAAAAAAAGTAAAAACAGAAAAATACTTTTGTGCAAAAAGGCAAAGCAGTTTCAGCTTTAAACTGGATTAGGAAAGAGAGAACAATCAGGCAATGAGTAATACTGTTAAGGTGTGAAATCATTTCAAAGATAGGAACACAAGAATTATCACAGTGTTTTAGACCCAGGATCTCAGAGGTAGAGAAGTACCCTGTCTGCCACAGCGGATTAGATCTGAAGCTCATCTGCTTCCACTAGCTTGAACCAATGAATCTCTAATAGCGGATCAGCATTCAGCAGATCTCAGGTCAGACACAGCATATTTCATCTTAAATCTTTGCCTTTAGCTATTATATAATTTTTAGGAAATTCATTAGCCAAATAAGAACCTATTCTAATCTTTAATCTCACTGAATTAATGTTCTCAACAACATCCTGTGCAACGATCACTACAATTTATATGCTTTTTTCCTGTATGTTTTCCTGTTACTTTTCTCCTTCCTAAGGAAGACAAGTTGAATCCTTTCATTCACTCTCATTAAACAGCTCTTTCCAATCTTTCATATAATCTCCATTACCTTATCTGAAGAGTGAAAAACACATCCCTGTGCTGAGGAGCAGCTCCTTCTGACTTTTTAAAAACAGTGTTTCCCTTTCTTGGCTCAAAATATAGTCAGATGGGTGCATATGCTTTCCAGATAAAAACTGTTTAGGAGCAGAAAAGAGTATGTGGCTAAAGAATTGTTATCTTTGGCTTTTCTCATGAATGCGACCTCAGAAATCCCAGGTGGCCCAAGTGCAGTTGCTGACTAGTGGGAAGTAGCCTGCCACAACCTAGGGAATAGCCCCAAGTGCATGTGAGCAAAGATGGAATTTACACAGCCATGGGAAGTGATACCAGGGCATTTAACCAAGAGCTAGTTCTTCTGGCATACATTTATTTGCCTTTACTTGAAGCATTTTTTTGGTGCCACTATGCTGCCCATTCTCACCTAGCCCAGCCAAAGTAACCCCTTGCATGCAGTTTTGTGTCATCAGCAACCGGTACAAACATGATGATGTTCTTTCCTTTAAACTCTTGAAAGTAACAAACTGTTGATCTGGGGCCCTGTTTCCTGAGGACATCCAACAGCTACCCACTTTTCACACTGAAAATGAATTCTCTAGTCCTTTTTACTTATCCCGTAAGTCACTTGCTGGGTCACTTACCCAGTGTCAGTGTCAGAACTCACTGTGATTAGCTCTGCTTACACTTCCCCATCCAATCACTCCCTGGCATGCCTGGTGGCTGTCCCAGCCACACTGCACACTGACATCACCCCTGGTCAATAGTTTGGGGTTAATTTTTGTCTCTTTCTGTGTCTAGCCATTCTCAGCCAGCTGAGCTCCAAACCATTAATCTGTTCCACACCTGCTTCTTAGCAGCCTTCAGTTAATAAAACTCTTGCTTCTGACCCAGTTCAGCAGGGTGGCCTAACAATGTAAAGATGTTTGCTACCAAGGCCAGTCCCCTGAGTCCACATTTGACTGATCTTTTTGTAAAGCTTTTGATTTATGTAATAGCCTTTTTCTTTATCCTTCTAATCATGGGAACACTGGGAATTCCCCCATTGCCAATTTACTCTCTCATTGCCTCTGGTTCTAAGATGTAAGAGTTATACTTCAGCCACCGCCTTCCAGACCATCCTTCACTGGTTGCCACGAACTACCCATCCCTGCTCTCCCTGCCATCCCACCCATTGCATTTTCCTTCTTATTTACCAAACCTTCACTTTTGGTATAATAAGCAAACATTCAGATCAAACTCCTCTGCACTAAAGATCACAGACAAGGAATTAAATATTGTATGTTCTTCATTCATCTTTAATATCATTACAAGTCTGTTAAGGGATTTGTATCCATTGAACAAAAAAGCTAGAGGCATTACTGCAGCTGAATTCAGATTGCTAAATGTTTAACAAGGATGCTGACATTACAAAAGCTGGAGTCTCTGATCTCTCCTCTTGAAAGCTATTCAGGTTGGTTGCAGAGGAAAACTATGTCATGGGCACCTGGGCACCTGCATTTTATTCTGTCTCAGTAACCCCCTCTCAGAGGAAGTGAAGCCATAAGGTCCTGTTCCAGTAACAATGAAGAGAAACTAATGAAGAGCTAGTTTATAGCCTTTTCCCAATCCTGATGTCCTGTCTGTTTCTGGAGGGCAAGTATAAAACATGTTTTTCAGTGCTACAGAAGGAAGTACAAGTAATTAGTCCTGACCAGGCAATTCACAAACGAGGTTAGTCAGGCCCCTCGCTGATTTTAAAGCAGAGAGGACAAGCAGCAGGCTGAGTGCTCAGTGTGATGAGGAGGTTAGCACCAGCGTAGGGGAAGGCAAACGGTAGCCCACGTACATCAGCAGAAAAGGAATCTGGGTGAAGGTTTTTAGGGAGCCTACTCTGGCCCTTTCTTCTGTGCATATTCCTGGCTTTATCAGCTCTGTGTCCTGTGAACAAGTGCTGGAGGATCCTGTTTAACCCACCAGTTGCATGGCTTGTGCAAAAGGGCTTGCTGCTCCATAGAGGTCCTTCCTAAATGACCCAGTGAAGGCACCACACAAACCTTTCTCCAGACCCAGAAGGCTGCTGCCCTTCTCTCACCTGTGGCGGGAAGTGGCATTTTGGCCTCTCTTGAAGTCAGATTGCTTGGCTCAGAACATGCCAGGTAACACATCAGGGACAGACCACATGGTGAACTGTTGTTTTTGTGTTCAGAAATTTCAAAAGTACAGGTGTTTGACTTGGTATAGATGCAGTTCCCTCTCAAAGTGGAATATTTTCCTCACCTTAATACTCCATGAAAGGCTGAATATGGAGTTTTCTTTCTGAAGCATGGCTTTTATTCCTTCAAGTTGTATAAACAAGCTCAAGCTAGCTCTGTAATGTTTTACTCAAATAAAGGATTTCATAGTGAGTAGCAGAGGGTCTCATGGTGCTAACCTTTGCTCCAGGGCTCTGTATGTGGCACAGCACATATGGCTGCACCATAGGGCACATCCGCCTTCCAGTTTATTGCTGATTTTGTCCACTGTCAGAGAAACTGGACTAGGAGTCCACTGGGCTCTTTAAGCTTCCGTTAATACCATAAGATATCAAAATTTCTTTGGTTTTAAGAATACACCATCCTCTGAAACTGGGCATCTTGACTAACAGAAATGCACTCCTGAATCATGAACACCTTCAATGCCTATGACTGGCTTTAAACTCTGCTCTCTGTGTCCACTTTTTCCTGGTTGCAGGGTATTTCCACTCAACCACCACCTTTTGCTTTCTTTATCAAGCAAGTATACTAACAGTATCATAAAGATCCTGCTATATTACCTAAGCTCAGGAGAATACATCCAGTGCTTACCTTCAAAAGCCAGAGAGGTAGAACTTCGCTTTTAAAACACCTGACTTTTAAAATACAAGTAGTCACTCGCTGTGCATGGGTTTGCTCAGACAGAGCAGCTCCCTGGCTTTATGGACACCGGATTCACTGCCTGTCCTATAAAAGCCACAGCAAGAGAGTATTGCCTTGTGCAGAAGAAAAACACACTGTATTTTTGGAGCAAGTAAAAGATTTGTGCTTACAGGACATTCAAAATGCTCTTCTTTAAACAATTGTGACTCAACTTCACTTTGTATCAGGCCTTAACAATTGTATGATTTTTATAGTAGTATAGTGTTCAGTCTGTACTTCTTTTATAACCTTGGCAAGATTTCCTTATCGCTGATATGTTTCCCTCAGCAGTATGTTTTCACACTGACTTCTGCCACCCTCAGTTGGAATACTCAAGTGTAAAAATCTATATACATATTCTATAATTGCATACACATAATCCTTTCAAATTTCTCAGCAGCAAATACACTCCAGATGATTCCAAGGCTGGTGTACACAGTCCTGCCAAGAAGCAGAGGAAGAAAACCTAACCTCAAATTTTTCTGTATTTTAAATGCAAGCTGAGATGTTTCCTCTCCCTCTTTCAGGAATTGTTCACATAACATCAGGCTTTTCCTCACGATTTTTTTATTCACCCTGAATAGTATTTTACTCCTCAGCTATTCCTATTGACTTCAGTGGTACTCCAGACAGGGTAAAGGATTTGTTGGTGTGGATTAGATAGCAAGGTCAAGGCCTTGAATTGTAAAATCTTCCCTACCTGGCATACCATTGTAAAGTACTGTGAACATTTACCATACTCTGAGACGGATGGCCAGTGTAACAGTATCCATAGTGTCCAAAACACTCATAGTGATTTTCAACAGTATACCAGGCAAGTAACATTTTCAATCAATGGCCCTCACTCTGCAATCTAATCCCCACAAATAAACCTTCACCCCTACACAAAGCACTACTGAAGTCAATGGGTCTCTAAACAGATCCAGAATATTTCCCAAGTGACACAGACGGAAAGACTGTGGGTTTAAGGCTAGAACTTGACAAAGCCAGCCCTGCCCTATGCAAGTGGCTTCTGTTTTCTAGAGCTAGATGTCTTTAAAAGCAAATGAGCTGGTCTTAAGGGTTTTGAAAGTGACATTAGAGAGTAATTTGAGGGTTTAAATGGTTGGTCTCCTCCAGAAATTATTTGCATTATTGACCACAATGCTCAAACATTCTCACATCTCTGCTTTTTATTTTGCTCCTTAGACAAGAGCTCACACATACACCCCAGGTCTGATCCTTTATTTTCTGTACAGCAGTGTGAAGCTGATTACCGCACCCATCCTTTAAGCTCCAGTCCAGTGAAGAGCTTGGGCTGTTACTTTATGCATGTGAATCTCTGCCATTGTCATTATTAAGTCTGCCCGAGTGTCTGCAGTTACCCACACACTTAAGTGCTTTGCTGGATGAGTGCTCTTTGTTTCTGGAAGGTAGAGGAGATGCAGGCCTGGAAGTACCAACCAGCCTAGGCCCACCTCTCATTTGTCTCCCTTTTATAACTTTGAAACTCTTCCTTCACTTTGGTAATAATGTAAAGTATCAACTAAAAATTGCAATGCATGCATTTCATTTGAGTTTTATTACCTTAACAGACAGCATTAGATTACAAAAGAGGACATTTTTCTTCTCAGTTTTAGCTTATTCTTATGATTTATGATTAGATACAGCAAGAGTTCATAAACTTCCCTGACCTGCTGACAGTTTTTACAGGCTCCTTGATTTATTTCCATCTCAAACTTAACAGCTTTCATGTGACTGATATTCCTAGAGTCCTGGCATGGCTGCAGCACAGCCTGTGAGAGCTCCTCTAATCTCCATGTTACTAATTTAAATGAAGTCTTGGTCTGTTGTTTAAAAAAGACATTCGTCATCTCACGGAGGTTTACAGATCCTCTTGTAATGTAATGTCAGACACTTCTGAGATATGAGTTTTATAAAGCCTCCTGATATTGAGTGTTGTAAGACACACCAAGGTCACTTCAATATGCCGAAGAAAAAAAAACATTTGCAAAACAAGAGGAGAGGAATTCCTAAGAAACTGCATTGTACTGAGGACATTTAGAAATGATTTATACCATCTGTGAGTACATTTCAAAGATAAATCTGGTATTGGGGAGAAAAGAAGGGGGAGGATAAATCTGAATCCAGAAAAATCCACAGACATCCAGCCAACAGCTATGAGTCTCTGATAAAAAACAACTCACAGAGCAATATTCTCACAGTCATAGAGATTGCAGCATCAACAGTTTCCCAGTATGCTTCGAAGCTACTGTGCTAACTAAGGCTGCTCTTTCAGCAAAGATGCAGCTGGCATTCTGTTTTCATTGTACACTTTCCAAACAACAAAAAAAGGATACATTTTGTAATAACAAAGACCAAACTAGTAAGAGAGAGAAAAGGGAAAGAGAGTGAGAGTGAGATAAGAAAAGTGGATATCTCTCTAAGCTCATATACCACCCAGCTGAAGACAGAAAGATATCGTTATTTTTGCCTCCAGAACATTTAGAAACTGGCAAAAGGTAAGTGACATGAATGTGTATGAAGGTGGAAAGAACTTAACTGGAAAACATCAGGTAAATTTTCTTTGATACTGATGGGTACAGCAGAGAGTAAATAGAGCAACACCCATAAATATTCGTGGAGCTTTGGAGGTTCTCCAGTGAATATGCTTAGGCATTTGAGGTCAACTGTGATCAAGCCTTAGTCTGACAGAAAATTGCTTTTGTAATATTTGTAGATTAGATAAGAAATGACAAGCAACACTAGGTTATGACACACTGGAGATATAAATACAGGTTGCCCAGATCATATGATTGATTAAACACTTTTATTTTTGCTGAAGAAATTTAGCTAGTGTTGCTGGCAATACACACAGAACACTAAATAAACGTTACATACAGTAGCTTGTCAGAATTTATAAAAGAGCAATCGACATTTGCTTTACTGTCAAAACATCAGCCTACGAGTTTCCTCTCTTTGGAAGGAGAAACTGGGAAATAAAAGAACACTATACAGCATAATACCTTCAAATCACAAATGCCATGGTTAAGTCTGAACCAGAAATGACAGCTGCCCTCATGCAATGAGCTCTGCATGTCCTCAAACAAAACAACATGCTCACAAGTCTCATTGAAGCAAACCACCAGCAGCAGTTGCTGAGACAAATGTGGATTTATCACAGAACTTCCTATTCTACAGTCCAAACATAGATACTTTCACTGCAGATAGATATGGAAAAACAGTATCTCCAGGGATGTACAGTGTCTCTAACTATATTGCAGCAAAGTGGGTTATTAAGAACACAATAAGACTTTACGCCTAATGAAAGAGTTTACATGCATATAGGAATTAAAGTCTAAAGATGTCATTCACAATTACACTGAAGAACCTCTAAGATTTCTTTCCACTGTCCAAGCAACATAAAAGAGTCATGTTATACATGAAATAAAAACTACCAGCATGTATCTTTCTAAGATTACATGGTGCTTTCAACAGAAAAATCACATCCTCTGTTGAACAAAGGTTCATTTTACAGACCAGATCCATGGGATCAAAACAAGGACTGCAGTAAATCAGCTTTGTGGAGTATGCTGATTTTCCCATGCTGGTCTGTATCTCAAGAACCACCTTTCAGCCATTTGTGTAGGAGGAAAAGTTTGTTAGTAGTATTACCCTGGGAGGTGGGTATTATTCTGCAGTGAATTAAAAAGAAAAAAAGCCCAGCATTGCATAAGCATCCCACCTTCTCACTCTGATGAGGGCATGGAACATATCTGCAAGGACAGATCAATTGCCAGTAAAACTACTTCCCTGTTCATTCTTAATTAAAATGTTGCTAAAGAAGTATTTTTATATCTATGTGTATAACTGTTCTTTCTTATAAAGATCTCTTACAAGGAAATCCCCCTCTCTCCCTGAGTGGTAAACTCACCTGCACCAAGCCTCTGGAGAACAGGAAGTTCAATTTGGTGTCCATCAATGAGATTTCAACCCACTGAAGATGTATCTGCAAAGATATCCCTTTCTTCCCTTCCTCCCACAGAGTAGTCAGGGGACAACAAATCCTGGCAACAGGTCAAGGACAACCACTTTTTTTATTCTTCATTTCATTCCTAATTTTATCTCACATTAGTTCATTTCTGCCTGTTTTGAAATGGGTAATATCTGCAGTTTTGGTCATGTAGAGCAAATGTTGTCTCTAGCTGGAGGGGTATCCATGCCCTCCCAATAGAAAGATTTGAGGTCATAAAATCAGTAGCATAGTCTACTACCTCTGTGTTAACTGTCTTGTTTGTGTTTTTCATTCTTTCTTAAAGGAGACTTGACAATAACCCAATACTTTATCAAGAAGACATGTTAATATCTCTCTTTTAACTGTAGAAATATCAACAATCACAATCCCTGAGTTGTAGCAGAAGCTTTTCCTCCTGATATTTTCACTAACTCCAAGGTAAAAAAGGGTATGGTTAGAGCACATTCCAGACCAGACGGTGTTACAGCAACTCAAGACCTGAGAAATTCTTCCAAACAGTCTGAGTTGTATTATTAACAGCTCCCACATATTTCAGTAAGGCAAAATACATCTATCTCTGGGGCAGTGCATATCATTCAGCTTCTTCCTTTATTGGATGGAGTGTGCATGTGTCAATCTGTGTGCAATCTCTTCTATCATGGTTAAGAATTGGTACTTACCTCCCAGACTTCATATTTTTCTAATGGGAAAGGTCAACAGGTGGGTGGTAAGAGGCAAAACATGAAATAGAGCTGAGACCATAACGAAAGAGGGAGAAAAGAGAAAATACATAATTTCAATAACATATACTAAATATCCAGATGTTAGTTTAAAAATCCTCAATGGTGACTTGACAGTCTCACAGATGGAAAACTTGAAAAAAAAGAGACCTCTCCATTGTGCAGCATCTTTCTTTGTAACTCAGTTGTATCCTTTATATCAGCCTTTCAGCTTCCCAACAGCTAACTCAGGACATATTTACAATAAAAACAGAAGTTGGATTTGTTACAGTTTGTTGAGACTGTAGATTTCCAATTAAAGGTAGCGGTATTCCTTCTGTCTGTACAGTTTTTACTTGGCTACCAAATGTAATCTAACTGACCCTTTAGAATACCCTTAAAAAAATCAGAAATGCTGGTCTCCTTGAGAACCCACGAAGGATGAGAGAGGAGAGTTTCTGCTTTGTTGTCCAAGGTTTACTCAGTAAAAGGTAGAGAATGTGAGACTTCACTAGTTGTATACTGATTGTACGGCTTTATTTCCTAGAACAAAGACAATGTTTCTTCAAAGTAGCACAGGAAAATAATTGTAATATTTGACATCCATAATATTTAATACTATGGCTGGATTTTGTGCAAGTGAAGGAATCTATCCATGCCAATTAAATAATTCATTGCATAGTTCAAAAGACCCTGATTAGAGTTACACCACAAACCATACTGCTTTTCCTGCTTTAATTACAAGTTTGTAGTTAAAACACATGACGGGGTTTCAGGGCTGGGTTCCACTTTCCGCTCTGCCATGGGTTACTAGGGGCAATTTCCTTCACCTCAGCCTTCCTGGGCCACATCCTTTGCTGGCGTAAGTCAGCAGAGGTCCACCAACTGGAAGGGCACTCTGCTGATTTACACCAGCTGTGAATTTGACCTCTTGACCAAGAAAAAATATGGGAGCAGTAATGCTTTTTCTGTGTTAGAAGAATTACATGTTGATGTTGGTTAAGACATTTAAGAAGTTTAAGTCCATTTAACAAATGAGACCAATATCTGACATCAAAGATAGGCACACAAAGAGGATGCAGTTGAGTATTTTAGATCATTTAGAGTAACTAAATTTTGTACTATTTTTAACTGATGAACAACATACAGAAACACATTCCAGGAACAGGATGCCAATTTACAGAGTAGAATTTTCTTTTCATTTTCTTCCTTATATTTGATTGAATGTTTTCACTCTTTCACAGCAACAGAAACAAAAATGGCTAGATCAGCTCTGAAAACAATTTCTTGCTGCTTTTACTATGGCTGTTGCTATTTGTCAAATGTTTTAACCAATACAGGGAAAATGGCTATTTCTTACTGATGGGGCTATAGTATGAATAACTGAACTTCAAAGATGCCGGGCCAGATTGGATAGCAAACATCAAAAGCTTTTGACTCGTGCTGAGTAAACTTTGTATTCTGACACGCAAGTTCTTATCTGTTCTGTTCCAGACTTGAGAGAGAGAGGGGCTGAATCTAACCAAATCACATTGTTTTTCCTTACAGCTGCCAACTTGGAAAAATATCAGGGCACAAAGGAACCATTAAAAACAAAACAAAAAAAGACATGTTTTTGTTAGTTCCTAAGCAACACAATATTGCCAAGATGGTGGCTCCTATGAAAATTAGAAAATATTAGTTACACATCACACTGTTATTTATTTACACTGCTCTGTGAAGCACTTTTTTTTTCCTTCTTGCAAACTGACAGATATTATGGAAAATCTGTTCTTTTGAGTAGGGTGTTTACACCACAACTGTTATGTATGTTTTGTCAGCAGCTTATTCCATTTGTTAATTCCCATTGCTATTTTAACATTTATTTTGCTAGTTGGTGAGTTGAAAAAAAAAAAAACAGAGAATGAGAAAGATGGGGAAAGAGAGAGAAAGAAGAGAAAAAGGAGGAAAGGAAAGGAAAGGAAAGGAAAGGAAAGGAAAGGAAAGGAAAGGAAAGGAAAGGACAGGAACG